>JACEIK010004535.1:3667-30107 GCA_018107945.1 Datura stramonium
CCAGTCATGCCTCCCAAGGTGGGGCGTGACATGGGGAAGGATATGAAATTGTGGCTTGAGACAGTATACCCAACGATTGGATACCACGAGTCGTGGTATCATGCAACGACTCATGGGATCAATCGTTTGTTCACCCAGTATAGTTTTTCAAGGAAATTTCATTAAGGGTATTTTCGACCTTTCTATGTTCTAGGGCCCTAAACTACGTTGTTTTATGTATTTTTTTCTGAGTATGATTAGATAGGCTAAGTTCCCCTAACATATTCATTCTCATGCATGTAAAATTAAGAGGATTTTAGAGAGATCAAGCATAGTTTCACGCTCTTCCCTATAAATTCTCCCTTGGGCACTTGAAGGACATTGAAATATGATCTTACCCAGGTATGTAGGGTTATGAATGATTGTTTCTGTTCACGCCCATGCCCATTCTCTATTAATTTATGAAAATCTATCAAAAATCTCATGGGGATTTGAATTCAGCTTTTGTGAAAATCTAATGATTTACTAATGGGCTATCATGATTCATGATTTACATCATATTTTATGGATTTTGATTAGATTTTACAACTATGTTCGATTATAAAATTATTGATTTTGATTTCTACTCAATTATGCCTAATAATGCATGATCTATGATGAATCGATTTATGATCTTCTTTTTAATTGTTGATATTTACAAACCCATCATGATATATGATTTGAAATATGGGTTTATTCAAATATCCAACATTATTTGATGATTTATAAGTTATGTGCATGTTCTTTAAGTATGCAAGGGCCTTATGATTTATGAACTATTGATGATGAAAAACATGTTTTAAAGTTACCCATGTTATGAGCATGTTTTTGAATGAATTGAGCATTGTAAAGCATGTAAATGTATTGGGAAATTCCCATATGATGATGAATGATTTACGGTTTATGAAATAGATCTCGTGATTTATCGATTTATGATGTTGGTCGATTAAAGGGCCTTTGATTCTTGGATAATCATGTTTTGATGGGGATTAATGAATGATGAATTCTTATTTTAGCCATTAATCTTAATGAATGATATTATTTATTTACATATGAGCCTATTATGCTTTTTTTTCGGGATCCGTGTCTAGCACCAAGCAGTCTGGCATTCAAAGGACTACGTCGGTGTCTCGTAACCATGTGCCATCATAGGTTTATAATGATACATTAAAACGATAATGATCCCCTCTTTCATGATATCACATAATACACGTCCCTCGCTTGGCAAGCCAGGAGCGACTCTGCCCACTTGAGTGAGATGGTTGGGGCATCATGAAAGTCTCTACCGTGATGGTTTCGGTTATGAAGAGTCCTCCCATTATTCTGCATGTTTTTATGCATTGTTAGGTTCATGATATTGGCTCAAGTGATGATTTGATAAAGTTTCTCTTATGATTATGAAAATGAATGGTTTACGAATGATTTGAAAACCTCGAGCCTTGTGTTATGTCATAATATTTATGATATGAGCATGATGTCCTACTCTCATGATGTTTTATGAGTTTCATGTATTTTGAATGTTCGTTTTACTTACCTTGCATACTCGGTACATTCCATGTACTGACCGCATATTTTCTATGCTGTATCATTTCATGAAACATGACTTGGCTCTCAGGCTCATCCTCATCCTTAGACCATCTCGGGATTATTATTATCAACTTTGTTGGTGAGTCCTCATGTTCTGAGGGTCGTTTGACTAGAAGTTTATGTTATTCTATGTTACAGTATTTTGTTGGGTTAGTTGGGGGTGTTGTCCCATCAACCCATCTTATACAGTAGAGCCTTTCAGATAGTATGTAGTACTCAACTTATGTATATGTTCAGTGTTTTCAAATGTTATGACATGTCACGTTATGTTTACGTTTCCTCTATGCCTTATGTTCAGTATTCCGCTTGAAGTGAATGAAGTTAGATGTATGCTTATGCCATGGGTCGACTTGAGACCTCTCGGGATTCCTTGTCTCGTATTACGATTTGGGTCTACGTTCGGGTCGTGACAAACTTGGTATCAAAGCAATAGGTTTTGAGGTATCCTAGGGTGTCTGAAAGCTTCATTAAGTAGAGTCTTTTTCATGGGTGTGAAGCATGCCACACTTATGACGAAGAGGTTATGAGATGTTTAGGAAATATTCCCTTCTTTCATGATCTATGTCGTGCGATGAAAAGCCCTTCTATTGTTCTAATTCGGGCTATTCGCGATTGTAGAATAATGGCTCATCGAAGAATGAACAGAAGGAGGAATGGAGATGGTGAAGCCAC
Source organism: Datura stramonium (assembly GCA_018107945.1). Classification (NCBI taxonomy): domain Eukaryota; kingdom Viridiplantae; phylum Streptophyta; class Magnoliopsida; order Solanales; family Solanaceae; genus Datura; species Datura stramonium. Next base: position 5,945 of record JACEIK010004535.1, read on the forward strand.
GAGGATGGTAATGGTCATGGGCATCAACAAGCCCCACCAGTTCAGGAGCCTCAGGCACCGGAGCCGGCAAGCAATGCTGAGTTCCGAGCCATTATACAGATGCTTGCGCAGGCCTTGGTCGCTCAGGTCAACCAGAAGGCCGTTGCACATGTTTTGTAAAATGTCAATGCAGTGGCTGCTCGAGTCAGAGACTTCTTGATGATGAACCCGCCGGAGTTCCTTGGGTCCAAGGTAGTTGAGAACCCGCATGAGTTCATAAACAAGATTGTCAAGATCACCCAAGTCATGGGGGTGAATGGGATTGAGTGCGTTGAGATGGCCTCTTATCAATTAAAAGGGGTCGCGCATATTTGTTTTCTCCAATGGAAGGATAGCAGGGTCACAGGAGAAGGTCTGGTCACTTAGGAAGAGTTTTATGTTGCATTTCTAGATCGATTCTTCCCTCATGAGATGAGGGAGCTTAAGATAGCTGAGTTCATTAATTTGAAGCAAGGTAGAATGACTGTACAAGAGTAAGCGCTTGAGTCACTCTCCTATTGAAATATTCCTAGAGTTGGTAGCCGATCAGAGGATGCAGGTTAGTAGATTTGTCCATGGAGTAGCGGGTTATTTGGACAAACATTGTAGGAATGCCATGCTTTATTAGGATATGGACTTTCCTCGCATAGTGTTGTACGCCCAATATATGGAGGCGGCTCATGTGAGGGAGAGGGAGGCAAAGAGGGCTCGGAAAAATATCCATGGGTTTACTCATCAAAGATCCGACGGTGGTCACCGCCCTCCGTTTTAGTAGAGTCACTAGCTCCAACACCATCATCAGCTAGTGTTCCATCCAAACCCAAGGGTGATCATAAGAGCAGGGTTTCGGGATTGAGAGATCATATGGGCAAGCAGGTAGAGCGTACCTTCCCAGCCTACGGAAAGTGCGGCAAGAGTCATGCCGGAGAGTGTTTGCCCGGCTCATATATTTTCTATGGGTGTGGTAGGTCCTGCCACATGTGCCGAGCGTGTACATTTGCTAGACAGGATGGTGATAGGGCCCGTACGCAAACCACCGGGATAACAATAGCTCCAGCACGTTCAGCTCCGCAGGGAGCATCTTCTAGTGGGGGTGGCGGACAACGCCAAAACAAATTCTATGCCCTTTCCCTGTGTCAGGAGTAGGAAACTTCACCGAATGTGGTCACTGGTATGTTGTGAGTTTTTCATATTAATTTTTATGCTTTGCTAGATCCAGGGGCTACTTTATCTTTTGTGACTCCTTATGTTGCTAGTAGCTTTGGAGTTAGTCTCGAGACTCTGTCAGAACCATTTTCAGTTTCTACTCCAATCGGTGATTTGGTTGTAGCTAGGCGGGTGTGTAGAGGATGCCCTATCACTATATTGCATAAAGTGAACTCTGCAGACCTTGTAGAGTTAGCCAGGACTGACTTCGATATTATTCTTAGCATGGATTTGTTGTATGCGTGTTATGCTTCTATTAATTGTAGAACCCCAGTGGAGTTCCGCTTTCGAGGTGAGCTAGTCTTGGAGTGGAAGGGGAGTTCTGCCATACCTGTAAGTCATTTCATTTCATATCTTAAGGCCAGAAAGTTGATTTCCTAGGGTTGCATGTATCATTTAGTTAGGGTTGAGGATGTTGAGTCTGAGACCCCGACTATCCAGTCAGTTCCGGTAGTGCGTGAGTATCCAGAGGTCTTTCCCAATGATTTTCCAAGTGTTCCTCCCAAGCGGGAGATTGATTTTGGTATTGACCTTCTACCCGACACACAACCTATATCTATCCCACCTTAAAGGATGGCTCCATCTAAGATAAGGAAGTTGAAGGATCAGTTGAAGGACCTGTTAGATAAGGGCTTCATTAGACCGAGCAAGTCTCCATGGGGTGCACCAATATTATTTTTCCGGAAGAAGGATAGTTTGCTTCGGATGTGCATTGACTATAGGAAATTGCACAAGGTCACCATTAAGAACAAGTATCCTTTACCCAGGATCAGTGATTTGTTTGACCAACTTCAGGGTGTCAAGTGTTTCTCAAAGATAGATCTCAGGTCCGGGTATCATTAGCTTAGTGTTCGGGAGTGTGATATTCCGAAGACAACTTTCAGGATGTGGTATGGTCATTATGAGTTTGTAGTTATGTCTTTGGGACTAACAAATGCTCCTGCAGCTTTTATGGACTTGATGAACAGGGTGTTCAAGCCGTACCTAGATATGTTCGTGATCGTATTCATTGATGACATTCTTATATACTCTCGGAGCGAGGAGGAGCATGCCGCTCATTTGAGTGTAGTGTTTCAGACCATCAAGGATCGTCAGTTATATGCCAAGTTCAGCAAGTGCGAGTTTTGGTTGAACTTTGTAGCATTTTTGGGCCATGTGGTATCAAGAGAGGGCATAAAGGTAGATTCTCAGAAAATTGAGGCAGTGAAGAATTGGCCTAGACCGGTGAATTGTTTGGATATTCGAAGTTTCTTGGGTCTAGCTGGCTACTACCGGAGATTTGTTGAAGGATTTTCATCCATTGCAGCACCCTTGACCAAATTAACCCGAAGAAGGTAAAGTTCCAATGGTCGGAGGCTTGTGAGGAGAGCTTTCAAGAGTTGAAGACTCGATGTACTACCACACCGGTGTTGACCCTACCCGAGGGTACCGATGGTTTTGTGGTATATTGTGATGCTTCAAGAATCGGACTTGGGTGTGTATTGATGTAGCGAGGAAAAGTGATAGCATATGCCTCTAGACAGTTGAAGGTCCATGAGAAGAATTACCCGACCCATGATCTTGAATTGGCCGCAGTGGTATTTGCATTGAATATATTGCAACATTACTTGTATGGGGTCCATGTGGATGTGTTTATGGACCACAAGAGCTTACAGTATGTGTTCACACAGAAGGACCTCAATCTACGGCAAAGGAGGTGGTTAGAGCTACTCAAAGACTACGATATGAGTGTCCTTTACCATCCGGGTAAGGCTAATGTGATAGAGGATGCACTTAGTAGGTTCTCCATGGAGAGTGTGTCCTATGTGGATGAAGGGAAGAAAGAGATGGTGAAAGATGTCCATTGACTTGCTAGGTTGGGAGTTAGATTGGTCGACTCGACCGATGGCAGTGTAGTTGTGCAGAATGGATCAGAATCGTCCTTGGTGATTGATGTGAAAGCTAGAAAAGATGAGGACCTGATTTTTGTAAAGCTGAAAGAAGACATTCGAAGCCATAAGGTGGAGGTCTTCTCCCAAGGGGGAGATGGTATGCTTCGGTAGCAGGGTCACCTATGTGTTCCTGATGCTGATGATTTGAGGAGCTGGATGTTGCATGAATCCCATGGATCAAGGTACTCTATTCATCTAGGTACCACCAATATGTATCACGGTTTGCGGCAAATATATTGGTGGAACGGCATGAAGAAGGATATTGCTGAATTCGTAGCCAAGTGCCCGAACTGTCAACAAGTAAAGGTTGAGCATCAAAGGCCGGGAGGCGTACTTCAGGATATTAGCATTCCCACTTGGAAGTAGGAAGAGATTAATATGGATTTCATTACAAGACTATTCGTACTCTCCCACAGTATGATTCTATATGGGTGGTGGTAGACAGGCTGACTAAAGCTGCTCATTTTCTACCGGTCAAAACCATGGACTCAGCAGAGGATTATGCCAAACTATATATCCGGGAGTTGCTTCAATTGCATGGGGTGCCCTTGTCCATCATTCAGACCGAGGTACTCAATTCACCTCTCAGTTTTGGCGGACATTCCAAAAAGGACTTGGTACTCAAGTCAAACTCAGCATAGTGTTTCATTCGCAAATGGATGGTAAAGAGGAGTGGACAATTCAAACTCTCAAAGACATGTTGAGAGCTTGCGTGATGGACTTTAAAGGTAGTTGGGATGATCACTTGCCCCTGATCGAGTTCGCTTACAATAACAACTATCATTCTAACATTCAGATGGCACTGTTCGAGGCTCTCTATGGGTGGAGATATAGATCACCCATTTGGATGGTTTGAGGCTGGTGAGGCAGCTATGATAGGGAAAGATTCGGTTCATAAGGATATGGTGACGGTTCAGTTGATAAGGGACAGGTTAAAAATCGCTCAGAGTCACTAAAAGTCCTACACCGATGTTAGGATAAGAGAACTTGAGTTTGAGGTGGATGACTGGGTGTTCTTGAAGGTATCTCCCATGAAGGGAGTAATGTGGTTTGGAAAGAAAGGAAAACTTAGTCCCTGCTATGTTGTCCCCTACCGGATTGTGAGAAGAGTTGGAAAGGTAGCGTATGAATTAGAGTTGCCCTTAGAGTTATCTTTCGTACATCCCATGTTTCATGTATCACTTTTGAAGAAATGTGTGGGAGATCTAGCTCTTGTAGTCCCGGTGGACAGCGTGGGTGTAAAAGATAGCCTTATCTATGAGGAGGTTCCAATGGAAATATTAGATCATCAGGTTCGAAGGATAAGGAACAAGGGAGTATCTTCAGTTAAAGTATTATGGAGGAATTAGCATGTTGAAGGAGCTATGTGGGAAGCCGAGGCGGATATGATGGCTAGATACCCACAATTATTCTCTAGCGGCCCAGTTCTGAATTGAGGTATCAGTTTTTCCCTATGACTCTATTTAGTTTTAATGTTCAGTTAATGTGTTGAAGTTTCTTTCATGTGTATGGATGTGTATGTGAAGCATAAGATCAGTTCAGCTATGTGATATGAATTAGAGATATTCCTCCTGTTAGTTTTAGGTTTAAATGATCAGTATTTTGGTGTAATAATCGCATGTCTTTTTTTTCTGCTTGTTTCCAACATCCGAGGATGAATATTCCCAAGAGGAAGATATTGTAATACCCCGAAAGTGCCTAAGATTAGACCCGGGATCAAAATTTGAAGTTGGCTAGAAACTAGGAAAAATATCACAGAATGGGAGACGTAACGACTCGTGGTATCAAACCACGGGCCGTTGTATGCAGTCGTGGTGATGGGGAGTCCTGGTGGCAGTGGTGACAACGGAAGATGAAATGACTCGTTGCTTGGAACATCGAGTCATTGTTAGCAGTCGTAGGAAAGGCTGGACCTTGGCAGTTGGGGATACCACGGGTCATCCAATGATTCATGAAAAGAAGTGACGACCCGTGGTCAAAAGTCGTTATTTGGTTGTTATAATTTCTAGTGCACTTAACAGATGGTTATCACAACTCGTTGGAAGCAACCACGAGTCGTGGTGAGGCTCGTGATAAGGAAGTTCAGGTTGTGAAGGGAGCTGGAAATGATCGATCTATCGACTCATCGTTTGTATCAACTACTCATCCTATTGAGTCGTGGGGAAGGATCTGAAAGTATGGCTTGAGACAGTGGATCCACCGACTGGATATCACGAGTCGTGGTATGATGTAATGACTCGTGGGATCAGTCGTTGGTTCACCCAATTTAGTTTTTTAGGGAAATTTTATTAAGGGTATTTTCGACCTTTCTATTCTCTAGGGCCCTAAACTACACTGTTTTATGTATTTTTTTTGAGTATGATAAGATAGGCTAAGTTCCTATAACCTATTCATTCTCATGCATGCAAAATTAAGAGGATTTTAGAGAGATCAAGCATGTTTCAAGCTCTTCCCGATCAATTCTCCCTTGGGCACTTAAAGGACTTTGAAATATGATCTTACCCAGGTATGTAGGGTTACGAATGGGTATTTCTGTTCACACCCATACCCATTCTCTATTAATTTATGAAAATCTATCAAAAATCTCATGGGGTTTTGAATTCAACTTTTGTGAAAATCTAATGACTTACTAATGGGCCTTGATGATTCATGATTTACATTATATTTTATGGATTTTGATTAGATTTTACAACTATTTTCGATTATAAAATTATTGATTTTGATTTCTTCTCAATTAAGCCTAATAATGCATGATCTATGATAAATCAGTTTATGATCTTCTCTTCAATTGTTGATATTTATAAACTCAGCATGATCTATGATTTGAAATATGGGTTTATTCAAATACCCAACATTATTTGATGATTTATAAGTTATATGCATGATCTTCAAGATGCAAGGGCCTTATGATTTATGAACTATTGATGATGAAAAACATGTTTTCAAGTTACTCATGTTATGAGCATTTTTTCGAATGAGTTGAGCATTGTAAAGCATAGTAAAGTATTGGGCAATGCCCATATGATGATAAATGATTTACGGTTTATGAAATGGATCTCATGTTTTATCAATTTATGATGTTGGTCGAATAAAGGGTCTTTGATTCTTGGCTAATCATGTTTTAATGGGGATCAATGAATGATGAGTGTTTATTTTATCCATGAATCTTAATGAATGATGTTATTGATTTATGTATGAGCCTATTATGCATGTTTTTTGGGAGCCGTGTCTAGCACCGAGCCGCCCGATATTCAAAGGACAATGCCGGTGTCTTATAACTACGTGCCACCATGGGTTTATAATGATACATTACAACAATAATGATCCCCTCTTTCGTGATATCACATAATGCACTTCCCACGCCTGGCAAGCCAGAGGGGACTCTGCCTACTTGAGTGAGATAGTTGGGGCCTCATGAAAGGCTACCATGATGGTGTAGGTTATGACGAGTCCTCCCATTGTTCCGCATGTTTTTATGCATTGTTAGGCTCATGATTTTGGCTCAAGTGATGATTTGATAAAGTTTCTCTCATGATTATGAAAATGAATGGTTTACGAATGATTTGAAAATCTTGAGCCTTACGTTATGTCACGATATTTTTTGATATGAGCATGATGTCCTACACACATGATGTTTTATGAGTTTCATATATTTTGAATGTCCGTTTTACTTACCTTGCATACTCGGTACATTTCACATACTGACAACATACTTTCTATGCCGTATCGTTTCATGATACGAGACTTGGCTCTCAGGCTCATCCTCATCCTTAGACCATCTCGGGATTATTATTATCAGCTTTTTTGGTGAGTCCTCATGTTCCGAGGGCCGTTTGACTAGACGTTTAAGTTATTCTATGTTACAGTATTTGGCTGGGTTAGTTGGGGGTGTTGTCCCATCAACCCATCTTATACAGTAGAGGCTTTCAAACAGTATGTAGTACTCAACTTATGTATATGTTCAGTGTTTTCAAATGTTCCGACATGTTATGTTATGTTTATGTTTCTGCTATGCCTTATGTTCAATCTTCCGCTTGAAGTCAATGAAGTTAGATGTATGCTTATGCCATGGGTCGACTTGAGACCTCTCGGGGTTCCTTGTCCCGTGTTATGATCCGGATCTACATTTGGGTCGTGACAATATCCTCATATACTCTTAGAGCGAGGAGGAGCATGCCGCTCATTTGAGGGTAGTGCTACAGACTCTTAAGGATCACCAACTGTATGCTAAATTTAGCAAGTGTGAGTTTTGGTTAAACTCAGTATCATTTTTGGGTCATGTGATGTCAAGTGAGGGTGTACAGGTGGACTCTCAAAAGATAGAAGCTGTGAATAATTGGCCTAGGATAATTAGTCCTTCGGATATCAGGAGTTTCTTGGGTTTAGCTGGTTACTACAGGAGATTTGTTGAAGGGTTTTCATCCAAAACAACACCGTTATCTAAGGTGACCCAAAAGAAAGTGAAGTTTTAATGGTCAGAGGCTGACGAAAAGAGCTTTCAAGAGTTAAAGACTTGACTCACCTCAGCGCCAGTGTTGATTTACTAGAGGGTACAGATGGGTTTGTGGTATAATATGATGCCTCGAGGATCAATCTTGGTTGTGTATTGATGCAACACGGTAAGGTTATATCCTATGCCTCTAGTCAGCTGAAAGTCCATGAAAAGAATTATCTGACACACGACCTCGAGTTGGCAGTAGTAGTATTTGCCTTAAAAACTTTGAGGCACTATCTGTATGAGTTCTATATGGATGTGTGAATGGACCAAATAAGCCTATAGTACGTGTTTACCCAGAAGGATCTAAATCTACATCAAAGAAGGTGGTTGGAGCTTCATAAAGATTACGATATAAGAGCCCTTTATCATCCAGGCAAGGATAATATGGTGGCAGATGCTCTTAGCAGGCTTTCTATAGAGGGTGTGTCTCATGTAGATGAGTGGAGGAAAGAGTTAGTGAAGGATGTGCATCAGCTTGCATGACTAGGAGTTCTTGTCGTTGACTCGAGAGATAATTGTGTCATTGTTCAGAATGGATCAGAAGCTTCCTTGGTGACCAAAGTCAAGACTAGGAAAGACGAGGATCCTATTTTGGTAAAGCTGAAGGAGGCAGTTCAGAATCAGAAGGTGGAGGTTTTCTACCAAGAGGGAGATGTTGTAATACTATATCAGGGTCATTTGTGTGTTCCAGGTGTTGATGATTTGAGGGACCATATGTTGCATGAGGCTATTGGTTTCATATATTCTATACATCCAGGTGCTACTAAGATGTACTATGGCCTACGGGAAGTCTATTGGTGGAATGGTATGAAGAAGGACATAGCAGAGTTTGTGGAAAAGTGTCCGAATTGTCAACAAGTGAAAGTTGAGCACCAAACACCTGGAGGTGTGATTCAAGACATTAGTATCCCCACTTAGAAGTGGAAGGAGATCAATATGGACTTCATTACAGGATTGCCTCATACTCGTCAACAGTATGACTCTATTTGGGTGGTTGGAAAAAGGTTGACTAAGGCAGCTCATTTTCTACCGGTCAAAACTACCAATTCAGCGGAGGATTATGCTAAATTGTATATTTGGGAGTTAGTTCGGTTTCATGGAGTTCCCTTGTCCATCATATCAGATAGAGGTACTCAATTCACCTCTCAATTTTGGAGGTTGTTTTAGAAGGGACTCGGTACTCAAGTCAAGCTTAGCACAGCTTTCCACCCACAGACAGATAGTCAGGATGAGCAGACAATTCAAACTCTTGAGGACATGTTGAGAGCATGTGTGATTGATTTTAAAGGTAGTTGGGATAAACATTTACCTCTCATTGAGTTTACATATAACAACAACTACCCTTCCTACATTCAGATGGTTCCGTTTGAGGCTCTTTATGGGCAGAGGTGTAGATTGCCTATTGGTTGGTTTGAAGTTCAAGATTGGGTGTTTCTGAAGATATATCCCATGAAGGGAGTGATGAGATTCAGAAAGAAGGGGAAACTTAGTCCTATGCTGGCCCATACAAGATTGTGAGACGTGTTGGCAAGGTGGCATATGAGTTGGAGTTGCTCACAAAATTAGCTTCAGTACATCCAATTTTCCATGTATCGCTATTAAAGAAGTGCATGGGTGATCCGTCCGTGGTTGTTCTGGTGGAGAACGTAGGTATGAAGGATAGCCATAGCTATGAAGAGATTCTGGTTGAGATACTTGATCATCAGGTTCGGAAGTGGGGGAACAAAAAAGTAGCTTCAGTAAAGGTTTTGTGGAGAAATCAGTATGTTGAGGGAGCTACATGGGAAGCTGAAGCAGATATGATGGCTAAATACCCGCATCTATTTCCTTCCGGCCCAGTTCCAGCTTGAGGTATCAATTTCCTCCTTTGTACTCTACTCAGTTTCATGTTTAGTTCTTGTGCCCCAGTTTCTTTCATGTCAATGCATGTTTGTGTGATTCATGAATTAAATTTAGTCATGTAATTCAGTCCGTAGTCAGTCACTTCATCAGTTTTTGCTTTAGATGTTCAGTATTTGGGATGACGGTTCTTTTCCCTATCATTTCTACGTTCATCCACATTCGAGGATGAATATTCCCAAAGGGGAGATATTGTAATACCCCAAAAGCCCCTAAGATTAGACTCGAGCGTTGAACTAGAGAAAAGAGGAAAAGATCTGCACTTTTACACCAAAACGACTTATGGTACGAGTCGTGAGACCAAGTAACGGGTCGTAGGAGGAGTCGTGAAGAAGATATGGAGTTTATCTTTCCAGACCATGAGTCACACCATGAGTCATGGTATGTGGGTATGACTTGTGGTCAGGGTCGTGAGGGAGGTGAAGTCACGAGTGATGTTATGGCCTGTGTTAGGAAACCACGAGTCGTGGGATGAAGCCGTGGAATGTTTCCAGAGGAAAATTGGTAGTTGAGACTTGGTGACCATGGGTGGCCTCATGATTTGTGGTGGCTTGTAACAAGTCCTGAGATGGACCCATGGTGAGAATCCAGGAAGGTTGCTAGTTGACCAGTGGTGATCACGAGTGGAGACCACGAGTCGTTACTTCATGGTACGACTTGTGGAAAGGCCTGTAATGACCGGCAGTGTGTATTTTTCCTGCATATTAGTAAGGGTGTTTTTGTAAATCCTAAGATCCTAAGTCCTAAACTACGTTGTTTTAAGCTCTGTTAGGGATGTTTTAAGAGGGTTAACTCTATTCTAACCTATTCCCTCCCCATGTATGCAAAACTACAGGATTCCTAAGAAAGATCAAGCATAGAACTCTCCAATTTCTTCTCCAACTCTTTTGGGCTTCCAAGGAAGAGTGTAATACCATATTACCCAGGTATGTAGGGTTATGATTAGGAGTATTCTTTCTCTTCCATGCCCAAATCCTCTTCTAAATTCATGAAATTCAAGGTTGATGAATCTATGGGGTTTTAATCCAATTTGTGAAATTCTCTAAGTATCTATCATGGGTAAATTTTATTCATGTTTATAATATTGTTTTAAGATTCATTGGCATGTTTTATAACGATTTTGATTACAAATTTATGATTTCAAAGTTTTACAATTATGATGCCCAATTATGAAAGTTCATGAAGAGTTGAGATTATGATCTATATTTTCAAGTGTGATGAAATGTCTATGATGGATGTATGATTTTGAATTACCCAAGTTTATATCTATGATTTTGACTATCTCAAAGCATGTACAAGTTTGGGCAAGCCTATATGATCATGTATGTTTCATGATTTACTTCAATTTCATGTTATTAACTTACCACATGATTTTGAAGTTTAGACTCCCATTTTTCCTCTTGTGGTATAGTTTGAGCCGAGGCTCCTCATGATATGTTTTCAGATTATGCATGTACTATTATGATTCAGCTTCATTGTAAGATGATGGTTCATCTTCATTGAAAAATGATGGAGAGCATATGCATGTTTTGGGGAGTAGTGTCTAGCACCGAGTAGGCTAAGGGTTTAGAGAATCTCGTGCCTTAAAACTATGTGCCAATGTAGGTATGCTCAGATTATTTGGCACCTCCTTTGTGAACCTTCCCTACCCCTGAGGAGCCTTCTTCTTGATATCGATATCATGGTAGCACCCTTATCCCTGGCAAGGCTTCTGACGGGTCTGCCCACTTGAGTGTAATAGCCAGCACCACATAAGCTCTATAACGGTAATGTCAGTTATATGATGAGTCTGCCATTGTTCCTCATGATTTCAATAATTCATGTTCATCAGTCATGATATTATATTTTCAGCAGGTTTGACCCAATGTTCAGTTTTACTTATGAATATCAGTTTTAGCTTTGGATCATTCGAATCAGTTATGATATTCAGTTATGTTTACATCATTTTTTCAAATAATAGCATGCAAGCCTTACTCTCAAAATCTTATGATGAAATATTTTATGTTATGCATGATTTCTGATTTTACATACATAGTGATTTTACTTACCTTGCATACTCGGTATATTTCAAGTACTGACTGCATACTCTATGTTGTATCATTTCATGATACAGGCTCAGATGTTCAGGTTCAGTCCCGCTATTAGCCAGATCCTCGGAGTTAGCATTTCTCAGCTTGTTGGTGAGTCCTCATCGTCCGGGGACCTTCTCATTAGTTTATTATCAATATTCTCAGTTTCAGTTTATTAGTGAGTTAGTTGGGGTCTTGTCCCATCAACTCTTCAGGTTGTAGAGGCTTATCAAACACAGTATGTATTCAGCTTTGGATTAGCGCTGTGTATGTTGTTGTTTAGATGTTATTGGTTATTCAAACTTTCGTTATTTCGAATGTTTCTTTCTGAAATTATTAATGTTGAGCTTTAGTTGTCATGTTCATGCCATGGGTCCACTTGGAGCCATTTATGGTTCTAGGTTCTATTTCTAGATCTGAGCCTATGTTCAGGTCATGACATTATTGACCATTCATGATAACTTAGACGAGATCGGGGATATGGCTTTAAAGAGTTGAACTAATGACCTAGATATGAGATCACATATAGTTGTAAAAGTCATTTAGGGATCGTATGTCGTGGTCGCATGTGAATGGGATCCTTAACCAAAATCTTGAATTTAGATGATGCAAACTCATGGTCACTAGGTGTGAGCCGCAGATGAGTTTCAAAGACTGCATTTGAGTCATGGGACACTGAGAAGAGGACCTACAATGCCATCTACAGACTTTCAAGTCATATTCACAATCTGCAAGTCAAGAAAGAAGAAATCCTCCTAGGTGTTGATGATTGGATGACCAGTTACGATTGCCATATATGGGCCATATATCATATTTATGGACCATAGATAGACTTACATTGGACTTCCCGAGACCAAGTTCGAGCCTTTTACGGAGGGTTAAGTGATACTAGGACCATATGCCACTTTTATGATCCGTAAGTAATGGCAATGGAAACCCTTGTCAGATTCTGATTCCAAATGTTTTGATCAATATAAATATTTTTATAGGGTTTTGTGCAGTATTATCTCTAGTAATCAGNGTAATCAGATGCAAAAGCATAGCATTTGACATTTTCTTATCATTTTTTAGGAGAATATCCGTCTTTCTTGTGATCGTAGCATCATCGTGCTTGCGAGTATATTAGGGATTCTTATTTCTCGTTTTTGTAATTGCAAAATTATGAGTAACTAAATTTTATACTATGATTGTGAAACCAATATTTGTGTAGTTTTCATATGGTCATCGAGTTAATACATAATTCTAGATTTTTGATATTTAAATATTTCTTGCTTTAATTGTCCGTTGATGGATGCAAATGTTAAACTAGGCCAATTTCTCTACCTTTTAATTGGAAAAGCTAATTTTTGGAAGAAGTAATTAACAACAACTGAAGGCACTAACCCTCATTTAATTTATTTACTTACGATAAGTTGAATTTACTTGACAGTAATTGATCGGTCATCATAACAATTCTTGTGTATTTGGAAAAATCACAAAAAAGAATACCTCTTATCTATTGAAAAATATTAAGTGGTAATATAGAGATCATTTGCATATCTAAAACCATCTATTATCAACATTTTACATGAAAACCTAGAAAATAATATTTCATTGACGAGGACACAACCTTGATTCTTTATTTCATTTGGTTTATAAATAAATCAAATTAGCACATTTTCATAGTTTAAAATGTCAAGAATAATTCCATTTTTATGGGATAGAAATTAAGGCATCCAATCAAGTGTTCACCTAATGTGGTAACCTATTCACGCCCGTCTTTTATAGGGTGCAAACCCAAACTTGTTTGGATTATTATATTTGATTGTAACCCCTTTACATCATTTCATATGTGTAATTTGAGTGTATCAAATTTTGGCGTCATTACCACAAAATAGATTTTGAAATTTATCGATTAGTGTATACTTTGATTCAAGTTATTTTTCTATTCCATCACACCCTGTTTGCTTTGTTATGAATTATGTGATTATGGAAGCAAGGCATGCTCAGTTGGAGAACCAGCTAATGTTGACAATGTATTTGCTAATACAACACAAGAGAGTGATTATGCTAATGCAATATTTCCAGTACATATGGATGCTTCCACCTTCAAAACATAAAGTAGTATCTATACAATATTGAAGGTTGAAAGGTTGTTTCATAATTCGATAGATAAAGACCTACATCTACACTTAAAGAACTTTATTAGGGTGTGTGCAATGCACAAGTAGAACAACAAATTTGAAGATGCAATTCTTTTGAGGGTGTTAAAGTACTTCATCATTGGTGAAGTCAGAACTTGACTTATTAGTTTTTCACCAAATTCTATCCACACTTGCGAGGAGTTGGTGAAAAGGTTTCTCAAAAAGTGGTTTCCTCTAAGTAAGAGGATTAAGTAGAGGGAAAAAATCTTTCATTTCAAGAAATTCTTGGGAGAACAATTATTTGAAGCATGGGATATATTCAAAATATATCTACTGAGGGCACTAGACCATATTCTGTTTGAGGTTGGATCCATTGACTCAATTCGTGGCTAATATTGCAATTGGAGGTTGTTTCATGGATAAACCTTTATGCACATCACAAATATATTGGATAAGGTAATTAAGAACAACAAGGCTTTGCATTCTAGTGATGCAAGTAACGAGTATTTCTATTGGGGCCGCTTCTCTGACCAACATAATCAAGGACAAGTAGGTGAGAGACTAGCTGATGTCTAATCTTGCCATAAATATCATTTTGCTGACTAGATAACTCAATGAGAGTGAGATGAAGAAACTAAATATGGTTGAAGATATACAGAGGATGTAAAAAGGTCAATATAACAAGGTAAGTCCCTATCTACAATAAGTAGGTCAATATTAAGAGGGTCCTCCACTGTAGTTTAAGCATGCCAATTATATCAATAATACAAAAGAGAGCTATCAAAGGCAGAATTATCAAGGGGACAAATACCATGGCTCCAACTATCAGAATTAAGTGAGATCTAAACTGGAAGGATAGGGTAACTGATGTGCTGTGTATTTACAACACTATCGACGCTCAAAACTAAGAAAATAGCATGAACTTTTGTGTGTTTATGCAGATATAAGGCACTTTTCCTTTGGTTGCAGGATGAATTAGTGTTGAATCTAAAAATTACAAAAGAAGGCCTGAAAGATGAAAAATATGCTCAGATTGCAAATGTAACACCCCAAAAATCCCTATGACTAAACCCTGGAATTGAAGTTGATCATACAGAGAAAACTAGAAAATGTCCTTAGAATGAGCCTCAATACGACTCGTAGGAGGATTGTACGAGTAATACCAAAGACTCGTAGTATGGTCAAGAGAGCTAAGCAAAATCTAATTGAGAAGTCATGGAAGGCTCTCACGAGTCGTACCAAGTAAAAATGAGTCGTACCAAGGTTTCATGGTATGATTCAGAGAGTTTAGCAGGAAGTGGCAAGGAACCACGATTGGATCCTACGATCCATATCAAGGTGGTATGAGTTGTAGTAAACGATCATAGATAGTAGGTTCAAAGAATTTTCAAGGAAGGATCAGTAGCTACAAAGACTCAGTACGAGTCATAAAATGATGGTACGAATCGTCATTTCAGTCGTGAGTTGAGATGTTGTACACCATGGACTTTCAGCTAAGTTTGGAACTATTCTAGGTAGGTGGATAGACCAGAACCCAATGAACTTAAGTAAAACAAGGTGTTAACATAAATTCTTAAGTGTAAGAAGTGCGTTGGATTCAAGTTAAGGTTATAAGGAACCTCTAGCGAAAAGTTGAGTTGAGAGTCTTCCTACCGATTGGGTTTTCCATGAAAGTTCTTGCAAGGGATAACTTTAAACGATCATAACTTCTACTATACGAATTATTTTTGGGTGATATAGCATATCAAATTAAATATCTTTGAGTCTTCTTTCCAACGCATCCAACCTTACATCAACCGGGGTATGAAGTAAGAAGTTATGGCTAGTTTAGTAAAGTGCTATCAGGTTTAGCAGAAAGGACCAGCCCTGTTACCATGAGTCTTGGTACGACTCGTGTTATGAAGGTACGAATTGTACCAGGCACCAGTACCAGGAGTTTCAACAACCTCTTTAAGCCTCTCAGAAGCCACACATGGCATACCACGACTCGTAGGAAGCCACCACTCTTCTCACTCTTCTCACAACCATCGTAAGTTCTTCTTCTCCCTTGTTCTCTCAAGGCTCAAGAACTAGGGTTCCTCTACAAGGTGCAGCAACTTCAAGATCTTTAGAGAGATTCTTCAACTAGGTATGTGGGAAGTCAGCAAGAGATTGTTCTCCCCTTGCGTCCCCCAAAAACTCTCTCTTAGTAAATTTTCAGTCCTAACCTTAAGTTTTCGATTTGTGGAATTCTTGAAATTTTTCCTTGAATCAAACAAGAATAATGTTTGCTATTATTTTAGTTATGGTTTTCATCAGTTCATGATTTATTTGGATCTTATCTTCACAAAAGTGAATTCTAGCCCTGCAAACTTTTCGAATATTAAAGAATTTCTTGATAGACCTCATTGATTTCGTGTTGAATATTATCCTATGTTGATTATAACTATTTTCCTCCAATTTGTGGTATCAAAAATGATTAGTATTGTAAGATGAAATAAATTTATCCACAACCAATGGGCTAGAAAGTCTTGAACTCTATTCTAGTGTTGAAATATTGAGTCTTAGTTTGAGCTTTCTATTATGGGAAATCCCCCTATTGTTAGTAGAAATGAGTCTCGACTCAATTATTGTCAGTTTAGCTTTAGTAAGAACTCTAGAAGTCTCAGTTTCAGTCTGAAATGTCAGTTTTGCCTCAGTCAGATTTTAGCAACCTCTGGGTTGACCAGAATAATGTCAGTTGATCAGTTTGACTCCAGTTTTTCTTTTCGAGGTGTCAGTGGCGCCTCTTAGTTATCAGACTCAGAATTAGAACTCAAATTATTTGGTCCATTAGGCGGTCATGACACTCAGTTATAGCTTTGACCAGCCCCCGGACCCTAGTTCAACTATCAGTTGGTTCTCTAGACGGTTATGACGCTTCTAGATAAGCAGCTTTGACCAGTCTTAGAACTCAATTTCCAAATCTGGGTCTATAAGATGCTCAGGGAACTCTCTGACAGTACCCCTGGGTCAGTATAGTCTGGGACCCCAGTATCGAGCTATCCATTTGTCAGTAGTAGCACTAATAGAGTTATTCCAGTGGGAGTAGGACTTAGCTACGAAAGAGTCGGAATTCCAGTGTACCCTGATTCCAGAACAACGTTGCCACCGTAAGTTTTATTTACTTGGCCTAACGGCCCCCTTTTTGACAGTGATTTTTTCAGTCCATGCCTTTATACCTTGGCAAGGTATATTGGGTCCTACCGACGGGGTGTGTACATCAGACTCCACGTCTAGCTGACGTGGTTATATGTCGGTTATAGCTTCTCCCACTAGTCTGTGCCGTTACTCTCAGGTCCTTTAGTCCAAATCAGTACAGTGCAGTAGTCCAGACTCAGTATCTCAGACTTGGAACATGTTTCTGACCATCAGCCAGGGTCATTTTTGACCATATCAGTTCTCCACCAGTTGTATCATTTTTCAGTATTGCAGTTGGTCATTTCATGTCGTATCAGTTTAGTTTAGCTCAGTTCAGTTTAGAATCAGACTTAAAACAAGCTAGACCACCAGACAAGTTCTTTTTGACCTTCCCAGTTATATCAGTTATTCAGTTTAGCAGCTTTTGTTGATTCTTACATGTTTTCTCAATTCAGTATTAGTAGTACTTATCTCGTGTTATGTTTCTCTCACATACTCAGTACATTCAAAGTACTGACGCATACTTTTATGCTATATCGTTTCATGATATAGCCACAGGTTCTCAGACTTAGTACAGATAGCTGCCACATTTAAGTGTATCCCACCTCAGCAGTTGAAGTGTGAGTCCTCATCATCCGAGGGCATAATTTCTTTCTTTCAGTCACTTATTAGCTTTATTTAAACTTAGAGTTAGCTGGGGGCTTGTCCTAGTAACTCCTCAGTTAGATGGCTTTCAAACAGACATGACTTTCAGTTTATTTAGTGTTATTTAAAAATTTGAACTTTTACTTTAAGATTTGTCTATCTTAAATATTTTATGTTATTATTTTAAGCTCCGCCATGCATGTTTACTCAGAATGCTAGTGAATGATAGACCAGGGGTTGACTTGGGGTCACTTTTGGCTTCAAGTACCGTGTTACGTCCAGGGTGTAGACTCGGGGTGTGACAAACTTGGTATTAGAGCACTAGGTTTAGAGTATCCTTGGAATGTTTGAAAGCCGCATCAAGTAGAGTCCTTTTCATGGGTGTGAAGCGCTCCACACTTATGACGAGGAGACTACGAGATGTTATTCGGAAAGTTCCATTTTTGTTCATATTCCCATCGTGCGATAGAGTGAAAACTTTAAGGTCTCTCTTCTTATTCATGCTTAACGCGTTCAAAGATAATGTCTCACAGAAGGGGTGTTAATAGAGGAAAGAATAGCAGGAATCCATCAGTCCCACCAACCCCAGTATACCCTCTCAGTGGGCAAGTGACGGATGCGGAGATCGGGACTGCCCTTAGAGTGTTAATACGGGCTGCGATCACTTAGGTGAACCAACAGGCAGTAACACCTACAAATCCTACCAAAGAGATAATAGCTACTAGGGATCGAAACATCTTAAAAAGGGATCCATCTGAGCTTTATATTCCGAAAGCAGATGGAAGGATCAGGGGAGAAGAAAAGGGAAGCAAGAGAGCAAGGATAAGGGATATAAGATATTCCCAACAGAGGATGAGTGGAAGACCTAGTTTCCAGTCTCATAGGAGGTCATCAGCCCCAACACCATTGGTAGCCAAGAGTCCTAACAAACCCAGAGTATGGGAGATTACATACCCAGCTTGCAAGAATTGTGGGAAGAAACATTTGGGAGAATGCAGGGCTAGCTCAAGCTGTTTATTTTGGTGAGGAAGGCCATACCATAAACTCTAAGAGTGCCCAGCAGCCAAATGGGGTGAAGGTAGAGCTCCGGCTAACTTTTCTGCAGCTCTGTCAAGTCGCCCAGTTTGCGAGAAATGTGGAAGGAGCCACCATGGTAATTGTTTGCTCGGTAGGGAAGGATGTTTTGGATGTGGTAAATTGGGTCATAGAATAAAGAATTTTCCTCTAGTGGAACGTGGGAAGACTCAATCCCACCATTCCAACAACTCATCCATCTCAGTAGGGCACAACATTTAGTACAGGTGCCAGACAGCTCCGGATATAGTTGCGGGTATGTTGTAAGCTTCTCATTTTGATCCTTGCATGTTGTAAGACCAAGAGCCATAGTATAAGGTATGAGATTCCTTTTAGCATGCTAGTATGAGAATTATCTCATGACTGGTAGGAAATGGTTATAAGTATGAAGCCTATAGTGATAGCTTTCGTGGCGAATGAGAACTCAAGAGTTAGTGATGTTAACCTAGCCTTAAGAAAGGATCTAAGAGCTTGACAATGATGACTTAAAGATAAAGGGGAGATGATAAGTTAAAAAGGCCAAGTCAAGCTCTAAGTGTTCTAGCAGAAGGGCTCCAAACATAGCAGCTTTGGGATGTCAAACCATCCTATCCAAATGTTTTCTCTTGTGTTTTAGTTGACACTACATTCTACTCATGCTTATGTTCAGAATCCTAGAATTATAGATAACCGCTTCATACACTAATCCCAATCTTACTCCTTCATTCCATAAATCTCAGCTTCATGTCATGAAACTCGTCATGTACGTGGACTCATGTGTCGTAATATGCTCAGCTCCATGAATTCAGTCCTTTAGATTCACCTTAACAACTCATAAGATCATGCTACATCATGCATATGCTCAGTTAAAATTTCATAGATGATTTGTGCATACGATTTCCTTATCTTAAGTCCTGTGTACATTCTCCCATGACAAAAATGATGGTTGAAATAGGTAGCTATACTAGGGATATGGAGAAATCCTAGGATGGTGTGCTATAGAGGAGTCGTAAGATGATTTTAGTGAGAGGCTGGAAGGGTGTGGTGGTATTTAGGGAAATTGGTGTAGCTAGCAAGGTGTCTCTAAAAGTTTCACCCATGAAGGGGTGATGAGGTGTTAGTGAGGATGACAACCTCTTTTAAAATGAGGTTCCAGTTGAGATTATGGACCGTTAAGATCGTAAGTTGGGGGAAATAAGGAAGTGGTTTCAATGAAGGTTTTAAGGAACAATCAGCTAGCAGGAGGAACTACTTGGGAAATAGCTTCTCCTTAGTACCCTACTTAGTTTCATGTCAGCTTCATGTCCTTCAGTTCTTCTCATATCTTAGCATGTATGTATGATTCAGAAACTTTGTTCAGATAAGTAGTTCAACTCGGAGTCAGATACTCCGTTGGCATTCAACTTTAATATTCAGTTCTTAGGATTGCAGCTCTTTCCCTAGCCATTTAGCTCAGTCACCCTGTTATACCCCGGGAATCCAAGGATCAGGTCCAGAAGTGAATCAGGAGAAAAATTGAAAAATGCTGCAGCAGTTGCAGAACGGGTCACCTAACGACTCGTGGCGAGGCCAAACGAATCATCAAGTGACTCGTGGGGAAGACTTGGGATGATGAAGGACTCAAAGTCCTCACAGGTGATATAACAACTCGTGGTCAGTCACCACGAGTCATCATGTCAGTCGTGGGTTGGTCCTTGAGAAAGATGGTAAAGCTTATTCAGTGTACCTAACGAATGGTACCTAAAAAGTTGTCGTCATGCCTAACGACTCGTCAGGAGGGCCGTCACCAAGCCAATTGAGTTTTCGTGAATGATGAGGCAGTGTACTTGATGGGTGAACCAACGGATCGTGTGCCCTAGTAACGAGTCGTCAGGTCGTCCGTTAGGACCCCTGACAGTTATTTTCAGCAATTTCAGTAAGAGATTTTCCGTAATTCCTAGGTTATAAGGGTCTATACTACATCGTTTTAAGCTTGCAATAGAGGTTTTTAAGCTGAGTAAAAACCATCCAGGCCATTTTCTTCATCCATGCAAGGTTGAAGGATTGAAGGGAAGAAAGTGAGGAGAATTTCAAGGTTTTCAACGGAAATCTTAGCTAGGCAATTAGGAAGAGTTAGGATTCCTCAATCTAAAGTATGTAAGGCTATGAGTGGGTGCTTCCTTCCACACCCATGCCCATTCCTTATCAATTTGTGATTAGTTTGTGATGATCAAGTATGGGTTTTCATTCAATAGCACGATTCCTACATTTATACTCATGGGTATGATTAAATTGAGTTGATATTGATGATTTATCGAGCATGGGAAAATTCTAACTTAATTTCTTTTACAAAATTAGTTTCTAAAAGTTGAATCTAAAACGCCCATGTGAGGGGAGTTTCTTATATGATGTGATGATGATGGAGTAGATGATGGAAAGCATGTTTTCAACCTTACCCATGATTTTTTATGATTTTGATAATGTTTTCAAATAAGATTAAATAGACCCATGTATGGTGAAGCTTTGGGTAGTGCCCAATGTTGAGTATGAATAACGATTTTCGTGAATTAACTATATTATTTGTTTTGGAGTGAAATCTCCCAAATTATAATATTTTCAAATGATTTGAATGGGTTCAAGCATGATAAGGTTTTGGGGCAAGGCCCTTATGTTGATAATGATGAAGTGTTAATTCTAAAGTAGCCTTACCACATGATTTTGGAGTAAAGCCTCCCACTATTCTTGAGCTTGTGGTATGTGTCATAGTAGAGCTTCTCATAAGCATGAATTCATAATTGAGATGTATGTTGGAACTAAGCTTCATTTCACTTGATGTTGAGTCTAAGCATGATTCCATTCTAAGCTTTGTTGAGATGACATTGTTGAACTTCATATTTATATGATGTCTAATGTATGAGTGATTTCATAATGAGCTTTGTCAATGGAAAAATATTGAGCTTCGTTTCATACGATGTTGAGTTTATGTATGATTTCATGTTAAGCTTCGTCACTAGACGATGTTGAGCATCGTATTTATACAATGTAGAGCATTGCATGTTTTGGGAGAAGAGTCTAGAAGCGAGCGGGCTAAGGGTCGATAACCCTATGCCCCAGAACTACGCGCCAACATAGGTTGATTCTATTATATTGTTGGGACCTCCCTTGTGAGCTATCCTCGTCACGATTCACCCCTTTCAGCTTGATATCGATATCATGGTAGCGTTCCTAGCCCTGACAAGGTTTTGGACGGCTCTGCTCACTTGAGTGTAATAGTCGGGACCACATAAGCTCTATCGTGGTATGTCAGTGAAGTGATGAGTCTCCCATTGTCTATATCATCTGAATTTGAATATCCATTTCCCATGACGATTATCTTATGCATGCATGTTTAAAAAGTAAGGTTTGACTCATTGTTCAACTTTGATATAAATTTTATGATTTAGCTTTGAGTCATTCGATTCGGTAATGATGTTCTAAAGCCATGCATGAACACATTATGATAAAGATCAATTTCGAAATTAATGCATGTGGTCTCCTACTTACTCTTAAAGTTTATTATATGTATGAATGGATTTAAATGATTTACATTATCAAAGTGCTTTTACTTACCTGCATACTCGGTACATTCCATGTACTAACTGCATACTTTCTATGCTGCATCATTTCATGATGCATAATTTGGTTCTCAAGTTCAGCCTGATTCGTAGCTGCTTATCAGAGTTATCACCGGCCTGTTTGGTGAGTCCTTATCTTACGAGGACTAGATATTTAGTTTTTATAAGCGTATTTTCAGTTTCAGTTTTACTGAGCTAGTTGGGGATGTTTCCCATCAGCTCGTCCAGATTAGAGGCTTATCAGACTTAGAAATGTATTCAAATTCATACGTTTATTCTGTTGTTATGTAAAGTTACACTTATGCTGAGTTATAATTATGTTTCCTTTATGTTTATTTAATGAGTTAGTGAATGTTTATGCCATGGGTTGACTTGGGGTCTCTCGGGGTCCCTTGTCCCATGTCTATGATCCGGTCTCCTCTCGGGTTGTGACAAACTAAGTATTAGAGCAATAGGTTTGATGTGTCCTAGCGACTCTGAAAGTCGCGTTAAGTAGAGTCTTTTTCATGAGTGTGAAGTGCGCCACACTTATAACGAAGAGGCTACAAAATGTTCTAGGAAATGTTCCCATATTTCATGATCTATGTTGTGCGATGAAAAGTCTTTCTATCCCTCTAATTCACGCTATTCGCGATTGCAGAATCATGGCTCCTCGAAGGATGAATGGAAGGAGAAATGGAGACGGTGAAGGCCACGAGGATGGCATGGGTCATGGACATCAGCAGGTCCCACTAGTTCAGGAGCCTTAAGCACCGGAGCCAGCTGCCCATGCTGAGTTTCGGGCCGCTATCCAGATGCTTGCGCAGGCCTTGACCGCTTAGGTCAATTAGTAGACTATTGCGCACGTTCCGCAAAACAGCAGTGCAAGCGGCGACTCGAGTCAGGGACTTCTTGAGGATGAACCCCCCGGAGTTTCTAGGATCCAAGGTAGATGAGGACCCACATGAGTTTGTTGATGAGATCGTCAAGATCACCTAGGTTAAGGGGGTGAGTAGTGTTGAGTGCTCGGAGTTGCTCCTACTAGTTGAAGGGGGTTGCGCATATCTGGTTCCGTCAATGGAAGGATAGCAGGGTCGCCGGAGCAGGCCCAATCACTTGGGAGGAGTTTCAGGTTGCATTCCTCGATCGGTTCTTCCCTCCGGAGATGAGGGAGCAAAAGGTAGCTGAGCTCATAAAGTTGAAGAAAGGGAGGATGATGGTATTAGAGTATTCCCTTGAGTTCACTCGCCTATCAAAGTATGCTCCCGAGTTAGTGACTGAACAGAGGACGCGAGTGAGCAGGTTTGACTGAACAGAGGGAGCCAGTGAGAAGGTTTGTGCATGGGATAACAGGTTACTTGGATAAGGAATGCAGGATTTCTATTCTCCATCAGGATATGGACTTCCCTTAGATGGTGTTGTACACCCAGCAGATGGAGGTGGCACATTCGAGAGAGAGAGAAGCTAAGAGGGCCAGGACTGAGGACCACAGATTCTCCCAGCAGAGGTCCGGCGGTGGACACTGTTAACAAACCCACCATAGATCATCTGCCCCAGCTTCATAATCTTTGAATGTACCATCTCAGCCTAGGCATGATCAGAGAGGACGAGCATCAGGCTCGAGGGGTCAGAAAAACAGGCCCGCAAATTCAGGTGTTTCAGCTTGTCGCAGATGTGGCCGAGGGCATACAGGCCAGTGCTTGGCAGGTTCGGGTGTGGGCATCCCAGACACATGCTTAGAGATTGTCCAACAGCAGACAAGAGCAGGTTGTGGCCCAACTTCTAGCTCAGCAGCCCCATCCCCTCGCTCAGCACATCAGGGGGCATCTACCAGTGTAGCCGACGATCAGCGCCAGAACAGATTCTATGCGCTAGCACCCCGTCTGGAGCAGGAGGTCTCCCCGTACGTGGTTACTGGTATGTTACGAGTCTTCCATGTTGATGTTTATGCATTGTTAGTGTTCACTCGCAATCACACGCAAGTGCACGT
>JACEIK010004535.1:46518-66211 GCA_018107945.1 Datura stramonium
ATTAAAGAATTATGAGATTTACATTACACATTTCTATGATGCAACAACTCATATTCTCATAAACCAAACTAAATTCCATAGATGACCAAATATGACATTAAAGATATATTTCTATTCTGAACGTTAATCTTCTTTTAATTTCTCAACCAAGACAAGAACATATTCTACCAATTCATATCCATCCAAATAATATTCCTTTCGGAAATAAAATTGGAATTTTAATATATACATTAACAATAGCCAGTCATTAATGTAGTAAAAACAAGAATCAGTAGAACAACCATTTTAGAGAAGATAAAAACTAAAATAACATCAATTACATACTACTGAAATTATCCTCAACCTCAGCCAAAGGTGAATTAGCCACTCATTTGAGTATTAAACATCTTCAAACAAGTAGAAAACATACAAGCAATTGAAATTTAAGAGAAAAAGGAAGAGAACTAACCCTACGACTTCTTAGCTCAACTGCTTGATACCCACATTCTAGCATGAAATGTCAGATCCTCTTAAAATAAAACCTAAGTTTTCTATTTATACAAGTGAGAGATTTCCCAGAATAAACTTGCAACGTGGCACGGAGGGTGTCGCGGAGCATCAGCCCCATGCCACGACCCTGTCGCGGAGCCTCACTGGAACTTGGATGCACAAATTCTTAGCCTCAGCGTGTCACGAAGGTAAACGCGGAGCCCTGGCTCCGTGACACGGTGCCATCGCGCACCTTCACTGGAATTCACCTAAAATTTAACTCTAGGAAGAATGCTACCACGGTGGTAGCGTGCCACGACCTCTATCGCGGAGCATCAATTGCTTTGTATTTTCTTGCCGACTTTCGCAGTTTGCTTCCAAGTACATTCCTTCACTTCACCAACTTGTAGATTAGTTTCCAAAATTCATTTTAAACTGTAAAAACAATAACTAATCATATTGGTTAGTATAAATCTCCATTTACATAAAAATCACATGAGAATGTACACATAGAAGTAGATAAACAAGTCAGAATTAAGTAATAAAGTATCACTTGGGCATGCAATTCTGCCCACGATCAGTTAGATCTAGGGGCCACCTTGTCCTTTGTGACACCTTATGTAGCCAGTAGCTTCGTAGTCAGTCCCGGTATCTTGTCAGAATCCTTCTCGATTTCTACTCCAGTAGGTGACTCAGTTATAGCTAGACGGGTGTATAGAAATTGCCCGGTCTTGGTTCTCCATAAGGTCACCTTAGCAGATCTGATAGAGTTATCCATGATGTATTTTAATGTTATTCTCAGCATGGATTGGTTGTATTCTTGTTATGCTTCCATTAATTTCTGGACCCGATCAGTAGAGTTCAGATTCCCGGGTGAGCCAGTCTTAGAATGGAAGGGTAGTTCAGTTGTGCCTGTAGGTTGATTTGTTTCCTACCTCAAGGCCAGGAAGATGATTTCTAAGGGTTGCATGTATCATCTAGTTAGGGTTAAGGATGTGGATTCCAGAACCCCGACTATCTAGTCAGTTCCATTAGTACATGAGTATCCAAAGGTTTTTCTCAATGAGTTGCCAGGTATTCCTCCCGAGTGGGAGATTGATTTCGGTATTGACCTCCTTTCTGATACACAACCTATATCTATTCCACCCTACAGGATGGCTCCAGCTGAGCTAAAAGAGTTGAAGGATCAGTTAAAGGACTTGCTAAATAAAGGTTTCATCATACCGAGCCAGTCTCCATGGGGCGCACCAGTATTATTTGTTCGAAAGAAAGATGGTTCCTTTTGTATGTGCATTGATTATCGACAGTTGAACAAAGTCACTGTCAAGAACAGGTATCCCTTAACCAGGATCAATGATTTGTTCGATCAGCTTCAAGGTGCGAAGTGTTTCTCTAAGATAGATCTCAGATCTGGTTATCATCAGCTTAGAGTTCGGGAGAGTGATATCCCATAGACGACATTCAGAACATGGTATGGTCATTACAAGTTTGTAGTTATGTCTTTTGGACTAACAAATGCTCCTGCAACTTTTATGGACTTGATGAAAAGGATGCTCAAGCCATATTTGGATATGTTCGTGATCATTTTCATTAATGACATCTTGGTGTACTCTCGGAGAAAAGAGGAGCATGCCGCTCACATGAGAGTAGTGCACCAGACCCTCAAGGACCACCAATTGTATGCAAAGTTCAGCAAGTGTGAGTTTTGGTTGGATTTTGTGGCGTTGTCGGGCCATGTGGTGTCTAGTGAAGGCATAAAAGTGGACTCGCAGAAAATCGAGGCGGTGAAGAATTGGCCTAGACCAGTGAATCCTTTGGAGAGTTTCTTGGGATTAGCTGGATACTATCGAAGGTTTGTGGAGGGTTTCTCATCCATTGCAACGCCTTTGACTAAGTTGACTCAAAAGAAGGTGAAGTTTTAGTGGTTGGAGGCTTGTGAGAAAAGCTTCCAAGAGTTGAACGCTCGACTTACTTCAGTACCAGTGTTGACCCTACCCGAGGGTAGCGATGGTTTCGTGGTATATTTTGATGCTTCTAGAGTTGGAGTTGGGTGTGTGCTGATGCAGCCTCTCGACAGCTGAAGGTGCATGAAAAGAATTACCCGACCCACGATCTTGAATTAGTCGCGATGGTGTTCACATTGAAGATATGACGTCATTACTTGTATAGGGTCCACGTGGATGTATTTACGAACCACAAGAGCTCGCAATATGTGTTCACCCAAAAGGATCTAAATCTTCAGCAAAGGAGGTGGTTGGAGTTACTTAAGGGAAAAGCTAATGTGGTTGCGGATGCGCTTAGTAGACTCTTAATGGAGAGTGTGTCCCATGTGGATGAGGGGAAGAAGGAACTGGTGAAAGATGTTCACCGGCTTGCAAGGCTGGGAGTTAGATTGATCGATTCAACCGATGGCGGTATTGTTGTGCATAATGGGTCGGAATTGTCCTTGGTAGTTGATGTTAAATCCAGGCAAGATGAGGATCGAATATTGAGGAAGCTGAAGGAGGCGGTGCGGAGTCAGAAAGTGGAGGTTTTCTCCCAAGGGGGAGATGGTGTGCTATGATACCAGGGCCGACTATGTGTTCCGGACATTGATAATTTGAGAGTTCAGATATTGCATGAGGCACATGGTACCATATATTCTATTCATCCAAGATGTTTGCGAGAGATCTATTGGTGGGATGGTATGAAAAGGGATATTGTGGAGTTCGTAGAAAACTGTCCAAACTGTCAGCAAGTGAAAGCCGAGCATCAAAGACCAGGAGGTGTACTTCAGGATATTGCCATTCCCACTTGGAAGTGGGAAGAAATCAATATGGATTTTATTACAGGTCTACCTCGTACTCGACGGCAATACGACTCCATTTGGGTTGTGGTGGATAGGTTGACCAAGGCTGCACACTTCCTACCAGTCAAGACCATGGATTCAGCAGATGATTATGCTAAGTTGTATATTTGGGAGTTGGTTCAGCTTCACGGAGTGCCCTTGTCTATTATTTCGGACTGAGGTACTCAGTTTACTTCTCAATTCTGGCATTCATTTCAAAAGGGGCTCGGGACTTAGGTTAAGCTAAGCCCATCTTTTCATCCTCATATGGACGGCCAAGCAGAACGAACCATTCAGACTCTTGAGGATATGTTGAGGGCATGCGTTATGGATTTCAAAGGTAGTTGGGATGATCATTTTCCCTTGATCGAATTTGCTTATAATAATAGTTACCAGTCTAGTATCCAAATGGCATCATTCGAGGCACTCTGGGGGCGAAGGTGTAGGTCCCCCATCGGATGGTTTGAGGTTGGTGAGGTAGCCATGATATGTCCATATTTGGTGCATGAGGCGATGATGAATGTTCAGCTGATAAGGGCTGGTTGAAAATCACTCAGAGGCGTTAGAAATCGTATGCTGATGTGAGGAGAAGAGATTTGGTGTTTGACGTAAACGACTGGGTGTTTCTGAAGGTATCACCCATGAAGGGAGTCATGCGGTTTTGGAAAGAAAGGTAAACTCAGTCCCTGCTATGTTGGTCCCTACCGGGTTGTGAGAAGAGTTGGTAAGGTGGCGTATGAGTTGAACTTGCCTTCAAAATTGGCTTCAGTTCATCCCGTGTTCCATGTATCACTTTTGAAAAAGTGCTTGGGTGATCCAGCCTTGGTGGTTCCGATAGACAATATTGGTGTGAAAGACAGCCTCAATTATGAAGAAATTCTGGTTGAAATCTTGTATCAACAAGTTCAAAGGCTAAGGAACAAAGAAGTAGCCTCAGTAAAGGTGTTATGGAGGAATCATCATGTCGAGGGAGCCACGTGGGAGGCCAAAGTGGATATGATGGCAAAATACCCCCATTTGTTCCCTACCGGCTCAGCTTCAGTTTGAGGTATCAATTTTTTTCCCTAAACCTCTATTCAGTTTTTCATTTTCTATTCATGCGAATATGTTTGTTTTATGATATGATATATGTATGTGATGTCTGAACTCTGACCAGCTATGTGGTTCTCTTCAGGGGTAGTCATTCCGTCAGTTTTCGACTTGAACGTCAATGATTAGCATCTATATATAGTGATTGTTTATTTCTGAGTTTTCTACTTGTTTATAACATTTGAGGATGAATGTTCCCAAGGGGGAGATATTGTTATACCCTGGGAATCCAAGGATCAGGTTCAGAAGTGAATCAGGAGAAAACTTGGAAAATGCTGCAGCAGTTGCAGAACGGGTCACCTAACGACTCGTGGCGAGGCCAAACGAGTCATCAAGTGACTCGAGGGGAAGACTTGGGATGATGAAGGACTTGAAGTCCTCAGGGGTGATGTAACGACTCGTGGTCAGTCACCACGAGTCGTCATGCCAGTCGTGGGTTGGTCCTTGAGAAAGATGGTTCAGGTGTACCTGATGGATGGTACCTAAGGAGTCATCATTAGGCCTAACGACCCGTCAGGAGGGCCGTCCCCAAGCCACTTGAGTTTTCGTGAATGATGAGGCAGTGTACTTGATGGGTGAACCAACGGATCGTGTGCCCGAGTAACGAGTTGTCAAGTCGTCCGTTAGGACCCCCTGACTGTTATTTTCAGTGATTTCAGTAAGGGATTTTCCGTAATTCCTAAGTTCTAAGGGCCTATACTATGTCGTTTTAAGCTCATAATAGAGGGTTTTAAGCTGAGAAAGACCCATCTAGGACATTTTTTTCATGCATGCAAGGTTGAAGGCTTGAAGGGAAGAAAGTGAGGAGAATTTCAAGGTTTTCAAGGGAAATCTCAGCTAGGCAATTAGGAAGAGTTAGGATTCCTCAATCCCATGTATGTAAGGCTATGAGTGGGTGCTTCCTTCCACACCCATGCTCATTCCCTACAAATTTGTGATTAGTTTGTGATGATCAAGTATGGATTTTCATTCAATTGCATGATTCCTACATTTCTACTCATGGGTATGATTAGATTGAGTTGATATTGATTATTTATCTAGCTTGGGTGGATTCTAACTTAATTTCTTTTACAAAATTGTTTACTAAAAATTGAATCTAAAACGCCCATGTGTGGGGAGTTTCTTATATGATGTGATGATGGTGGATTAGATGATGGAAAGCATATTTTCAACCTTACCCATGACTTTTTATGGTTTTGATGATGTTTTCAAATAAGATTAAATAGACCCATGTATGGTGAAGATTTGGGTAGTGCCCAGTGTTGAGTATGAATGACGAATTTCGTGAATTGACTATATTATTTGTTTTGGAGTGAAATCTCCCAAATTATAATATTTTCAAATGATTTGAATGGGTTCAAGCATGTTAAGGTTTTGGGGCAAGGCCCTTATGTTGATAATGATGAAGTGTTAATTCTAAAGTAGCCTTACCACATGATTTTAGAGTAAAGCCTCCCACTATTCTTGAGCTTGTGGTATGTGTCATAGTAGAGCTTCTCATAAGCATGAATTCATAATTGAGATGTCTGTTGGCATTAAGCTTCATTTCACATGATGTTGAGTCTAAGAATGATTCCATTCTAAGCTTTGTTGAGACGACATTGTTAAGCTTCATATTTATATGATGTCTCATGAATGTGTGATTTCATAATGAGCTTTGTCAATGGAAAATGTTGAGCTTCGTTTCATACGATGTTGAGTTTACGCATGATTTCATGTTAAGCTTCGTCACTAGACGATGTTGAGCTTCATATTTATACAATGTAGGGCATTGCATGTTTTGGGAGAAGAGTCTAGCAGCGAGCGGGCTAAGGGTCGATAACCCTACGCCCCAGAACAACGCGCCAACATAGGTTGATTCTATTATATTGTTGGGACCTCCCTTGTGAGCTATCCCCGGCCCTATTTGCCCCTTTCAGCTTGATATCGATATCATAGTAGCATCCCTAGCCCTGACAAGGTTTTGGATGGCTCTGCCCACTTGAGTGTAATAGTCGGGACCACGTAAGCTCTATCGTGGTATGTCGATTAAGTGACGAGTCTCCCATTGTCTATATCATCTGAATTTTCATACCCATTTGCCATGATGATTATATTATGCATGCATGTTTAAAAATAAAGGTTTGACTCATTGTTCAGCTTTTGATATAAATGTTAAGATTTAGCTTTGAGTTATTTGATTCTGTTATGATGTTCTAAAGCCATGCATGAACACGTTATGATAAAGATCGATTTCAGAATTAATGCACGTGGTCTCCTACTTACTCTTAAAGTTTATTATATGTATGAATGGATTTAAATTATTTACATTATCAAAGCGATTTTACTTACCTTGCATACTCGGTACATTCCACATACTGACCGCATACTTTCTATGCTGCATCGTTTTCATGATGCAGAATCCGGTTCTTAAATTCAGCCCCATTCGTACCTGCTTATCAGAGTTAACACTGGCCTGTTTGGTGAGTCCTCATCTTCCGAGGACTAGATATTCAGTATTCATGAGCTAATTTTCAGTTTCAGTATTTCTGAGCTAATTGGGGGTGTTGTCCCATCAGCTCGTCCAGATTAGAGGCTTATCAGACATAGACATGTATTCAACTTCATACATTTATTCTGCTGTTATGTTAAGTTAGACTTCTGCTAAGTTATTATGTTTCCTTTATGTTTACTAAATGAGTTAGTGAATGCTTATGCCATGGGTTGACTTGGTGTCTCTCGAGGTCCCTTGTCTCATGTCTATGATTTGAGTCTCCTCACGGGTCGTGACAAACTTGGTATCAGAGCCATAGGTTTGAAGTGTCCTAGGGAGTCTGAAAGTCGCGTTAAGTAGAGTCTTTTTCATGAGTGTGAAGCGCACCACACTTATGACGAAGAGGATACAAAATGTTCTAGGAAATGTTCCCATCTTTCATGATCTATGTCGTGCGATGAAAAGTCTTTCTATCCCTCTAATTCATGCTATTCGCGATTGCAGAATCATGGCTCATCGAAGGATGAATGGAAGGAGAAATGGAGAGGTGAAGGCCACGAGAATGGCATTGGTCGTGGGCATCAGCAGGTCCCACCAGTTCAAGAGCCTCAGGCACTGGAGCCAGCCGCCCACACTGAGTTCTGGGCCGCTATCCAGATGCTTGCGCAGGCCTTGACTGCTCAGGGCAATCAGCAGGCTGTTGCGCATGTTCCACAAACTGGTAGTGCAGCGACGGCTCGAGTCAGACACTTCTTGAGGATGAACCCGCCGGAGTTTCTAGGGTCCAAGGTAGATGAGGACACACATGAGTTCATTGATGAGATCGTCAAGATCATATAGGTTATGGGGGTGAGTAGTGTTCAGTGCGCGGAGTTGGGATCCTACCAGTTAAAGGGGGTTGCGCATATCTGGTTCCGTCAATGGAAGGATAGCAGGGCACCGGAGCAGGCCCGATCACTTGGGAGGAGTTTCAGGTTGCATTCCTCGATCGGTTCTTCCCTCAGGAGATGAGGGATCTAAAGGCAGATGAGTTCATAAACTTGAAGAAAGGGAGGATGACGGTACTAGAGTATTCCCTTGAGTTCACCCACCTATCAAAGTATGCTCCTGAGTTAGTGACTGAACAGAGGGCGCGAGTGAGCAGGTTTGTTCATGGGATAGCAGGTTACTTGGATAAGGACTCCAGGATTGGTATGCTCCATCAAGATATGGACTTCCATCGGATGGTGTTGTGTACCCAACATATGGAGGCGGAATATTCGAGAGAGAGAGAGATAGGCCAAGAGGGCCAAGACTGAGGACTACAGATTCAACAAGCAGAGGTCTGGCGGTGGACACCGTCAGCAGACCCACCAGAGATCATCTGCCCCAGCTTCATCAGCCTTGAGTGTGCCATCTCGGCCTAGGCATTATCAGAGAGGACGAGCATCAGGCTCAACTCGGACACATTCTTAGAGATTGTCCAGCAGCGAGTCGGGACTAGGTTGGGACCCATGGCCTAGCTTCTAGCTCAGCAGCCCCACCCCCTCGCTCAGCACATCAGGGGGCATCTACCAGTGCAGCCGGCGATCAGCACCAGAATAGATTCTATGCCCTTGCATCCCGTTAGGAGAAGGAGGTCTCCCTATACGTGGTTACTGGTATGTTTAGAATCTTCCATGTTGATGTTTAGGCATTGTTAGATCCAGGGACCACCTTGACCTTTGTGACACCTTATGTAGCCAGTAGCTTTGGAGTCAGTCCTAGTGTCTGCTCAAAATCCTTCTCGGTTTCTACTCTAGTAGGTGACTCAGTTATAGCTAGACGGGTGTATAGAAATTGTCCGGTCTTTGTTCTCAATAAGGTCACCTCAGCATATCTAATAGAGTTATCCAAGGTTTCATGGTATGATTTAGAGAGTTTAGCAGGAAGTGGCAAGGAAACCACGATTGGATCCTACGATCCGTATCAAGGTTGTACGAGTCGTAGTGAAGGATCATAAATAGTAGGTTCATTGAATTCTCAAGGAAGGATCAGTAGCTACAAATACTCAGTACGAGTCATAAGATGATGGTACAAATCGTCATTTGAGTCAAGAGTTAAGATGTTGCACACCATGGACTTTTGGCTAAGTTTGGAACTATTCTAGGTAGGTGGATAGACCCTAACCCGATGAATTTAAGGAAAACAAGGTGTTAACATAAATTATTAAGTGTAATAAGTTCATTGGATGCAAGTTAAGGTTATAAGGAACCTCTAGCAAAACGTTGAGCTGAGAGTCTTCCTACCGATTGGATTTTTCATGAAAGTTCTTGAAAGGGACAACTTTAAACTATCATAACTCCTAATTATACAAATTGTTTTTGGGTTATCCAGCATATCAAATTAAATCCCTTTGAGTCTTCTTTCCAATACATCCAACCTTACATCAATTGGAGTTCGGAGTAAAATGTTATGGCCAGTTTAGTAAAGCGCTATCAGGTTTGGTGGATAGGACCAGCCCTGTTACCATGAGTCTTGGTACGACTCGTGGTATGAAGGTATGAGTCGTACCAGGCACCCATACTAGGAGTTTCAGCAACCTTTTTAAGCCTCTTAGAAGCCACGAATGGCATACCACGACCCATAGGAAGCCACCACGAATCATGGTACGACCCGTGGCACCAGACAGACAGATTTTTGAGAACTTTTTTCCAGGGTTATTTTTGTAATTTTCTATGATTCTAACTCTCAAACTAGGTCGTTTCAGGCTTCTTTTGAGTCGAATTAAAGGAGTTTTCCTAGTCTAACCCGTCACTCTTCTCAGTACCATCGTAAGTTCTTCTTCTCCCTTCTTCTCTCAAGGCTCAAGAACTAGGTTTCCTCTTCAACATCTTTAGAGATATTCTTCAATCAAGTATGTGGGAAGTCATCAAGGATATCGTTCTCCCCTTGCATCCTCCAGAAACCCTCTCTTAGTAAATTTTCAGTCCTAGCCCTAAGTTTTCGATTTGTGGATAGAATTCCTGAAATTTTTCCTTGAATCCACCTAGAATAATGTTTGCTATTATTTTAGTTATGATTTTCATTAATTCATGATTTATTTGGCGCTTATCTTCACAAAAGTGAATTCTAGCCCTGTAGACTTTTCGAATATTAAAGAATTTCTTGGTAGACCTCATTTATTTCGTGTGGAATGTTATCCTATGTTGATTATAACTATTTTCCTATAGTTTGTGATATGAAAAATGATTAGTATTGTGAGATGAAAGAAATTTATCCATAACCAATGGGCTAGAAAGTCTTGAACTCTGTTCCAGTGTTGAAATATTGAGTCTTAGTTTGAGCTTTCTATTATGGGATATCCCCCTATAGTTAGTAGCAATGAGTCTCGACTCAATTATTGTCAGTTCATCTTTAGTAAGTACTCTAGAAGTCTCAGTTTCAGTAAGAAATGTTAGTCTAGCTTCACTCAGATTTTAGCAACCTCCGGGTTGACCAGAATAATGTCAGTTGATTAGTTTAACTCTAGTTTTTATTTTTGAGGTGTCAGTGGTGCCTCTCAATTATTAGACTCAGACTTAGAACTCAGATTATTTGGTCCATTAGGCAGTCATGAAATTCAGTTATAGCTCTGACCAGTCCCCGGACCCCAGTTCAACTATCAGTTAGTTCTCTAGACGGTTACGACGCTTCCAGATAAGCAGCTCTAACCAGTCTTAGAACTCAGTATCCAAATCTGGTCCTATAAGACACTCAGGGAACTCTCTAACAGTACCCCTAGGTCAGTATAGTTTGGAACACCAGTATCGAGCTATCCGCTTGTCAGTAGTAGCAGTAATAGTGTTATTCCAGTGGGAGTAGGACTTAGCACTGAAAGGGTCGGGGTTCCAGCGCACCCATGTTCCAGAACTACATTTGCACCGTAGGTTTTATTTACTTGGACTAATGGCCCCCTTTTTGACAGTGATTTTCACAGTCCATGCCTTTATACCCTGGCAAGGTATATTGGGTCCTACCGAAGGGGTGTGTACATCGAACTCCACATCTAGATCATGTGGTTATATGTCGGTTATAGCCTCTCCCACTAGTTAGTGCCGTTACTCTCAGATCTTTTAGTCCAGATCAGTACAGTGCAGTAGTCCAGACTCAGTATCTTAGACTTAGAACATGTTTATGACTATCAGTCAGGGTCAATTTTGACCATATCAGTTCTCCACCAGTCATATCATTTTTCAGTATTGCAGTTGGTTATTTCATGTCGTATCAGTTCAGATCAGAATCAGACTTAAAACAAGCTAGACCACCAAAAAGGGTCTTTCAAACCTTCCAAGTTATATCAGTTATCCAGTTTAACAGTTTTAGTTGATTCTTTAATGTTTTCTCAATTCAATATTAGTAGTACTTATCTTGTATGTTTCTCTCACTTACTTAGTACATTCAAAGTAATGACACATACTTTTATGCTGTATTATTTCATGATACAGCCACAGGTTCTCAGACTCAGTACATATAGCTGCCACATTTTAGAGTATCCCACCTCAGCAGTTGAATTGTGTGTCCTCATCATTCGAGGGCATAATTTCTTTCTTTCAGTCACTTATTAGCTTAATTTAAACTTAGAGTTAGCTGGGGGCTTGTCCCAGTAACTCCTCAGTTAGATGGCTTTCAGACAGACATGACTTTCAGTTTATTCAGTGTTATTTAAAGATTTGAACTTTTACTTTTAGATTTGTCTTTTTTAAATATTTTATGCTATTATTTTAAGTTCCGTCGTGCATGTTTACTTAGAATTCTAGTGAACGATAGACCAGGGGTTGACTTGGGGTCACTTGTGGCTTCAAGTACCATGTTACATCCATGGTGTAGACTCGGGGCGTGACAGCAGACCATCGTACAAGCCGTAGGAAGGACCTATGAGTCGTACTTATGGTTGTGAAAAGCTACAGAAGGCTAAGTTGAAGAGATGCAATGAATGAGTCTCATTACGGGTCATACCAAGCTGGTACGAGTCGTGGTGATGAAATTGTGACAAGATCCAAAAAATTTGCATAATGTGCTGATTCCTGCTACGGAAAGACAGTACGAACTGTGGGAAGAAGGTATGAGTCGTACTATGACGGTTGTGATGAACTTCAGAAGAATTCCAAAGTTTCAGAATCAAAACACAGGAGCTCAGTACAGGTCGTATGATGGAGGTACGAATCGTACCTGGATCCAGCACTTAGCCAAAATTCATCCAACAATGCAAGGTATGACAGGAAGCTACGAGTCGTAGGAAGATGCTACGGATCGTAACATGGCTCGAGATGACTTCGGCACCAGATACGGAA
Source organism: Datura stramonium (assembly GCA_018107945.1). Lineage (NCBI taxonomy): Eukaryota > Viridiplantae > Streptophyta > Magnoliopsida > Solanales > Solanaceae > Datura > Datura stramonium. The sequence continues at coordinate 58,667 of JACEIK010004535.1, forward strand.
ATTCATCAAGTTAGCCTAGGAAAAGGATTCTTGTGTATGTATAAATATGTTTTAGGTTTTATTTTCGAGAGACAATCGTAGACAAGTAAGAAAGACACGAAAAAACAAGGAGATAATAGATTTGTAGGGGAATTGAGATTATTCAACTTGTGATGAACCTTTTCTTGAATTTATCTTGTTATTGGTACTTGTTCTTCAAGATTTGCTGAGTAATTAAAGGAAGTGTTTTTCTCATTCATTCTAGTAAGTATTGATTTATATTCTTAATCATGAATACTATTCACAACCTTACAACTATGAGAGGCTAAAACCTCCATAGCTAGGGATGTGGGAACCATGGTGGATTAACAAGCTAGGGTTACACAAAATGATCTTAAAACCAATACAAATACCTATATTTTATTCTCTTCATGCTTAAACTTTTCTTAATGGTGCACAACATTAAAACTTGACTGAATTCTTTACTTGCTTTAGTCGAAGAGGTAGAGATTAGGCAAAGAGAATTACAACAGAGCCTTGATTTTGATAATCATTGTATTAACTTGAGCTGTGATCGCAGGATAGTTAAATCTGGAACTTAGTAATAGCAGATAGTCTGAAACCACTCATGAGACTTGGTCGAGTGATTGAGTATAGTCATTCAATAGGGACTGGTCGGTCGTTTTAATGAACCTAAGTTATCAGTTCTATAAGTAAGTATTGGTGATAATAACGAGTGTATACCCAAAGCAGTTATGAACGCATGGGGAACACAAATCCTAGTTATCCTTTAATATTGACTCAACATTAGAATTTTGATACTTTGTTTTTATTATTGATTTCTTTCTAGAATCCCCCTATTTTTAAGTAACTACCTCACAAGTTCAATTACTGGCTATAATTCAGTTCTCCCCATTCCCTATGGGTTTGACCCCAAACTCTAGTTGGGTTCTTTATTGACAACATCTGTTTCTCATTCAGTAAGAGGTGTGGTTTGAGTGTTATCTAAAAGTGGCGCTGTTGCCGGGGAATACGGCTGAAACTAGGTTATTAGCTTGTAATTAACTTTTGGGTAGTTATTTCCTTAATTACATTTATTTTTGTTTTTGATACCCACAGGTTGTTCTCTGGTGAATGCCAAGCACTCGAAGTAGAGGAGATCCCCTTGTTCCACTAAATCCAAAAATCGAAAGAGCACTACATAGAATGGAAAACTACGAGCAAAGAGAATCCCGCATAGCTGAAGAATCTAGGAAAGCCGAGCTAGCTCGGCAAGCTGCACTATAGCATACGGAAGATGAAAGAGATGAAGTGGTAAATGTTGGTCGACAAGGGAGGGGCAACAGAGCTCATAGATTTTCCCCTCAGTTCTTTGACGATGATGTTGACCCAAACATTGATGAAGTAGGGTAAACTGGAGCAATTGTGCCACCACCACTACCCGCTGGGGCCAAATTTGACATTACAAGCACCATGATTGAGTTGCTAAATATGAAAGGGGTGTGTAGTGGTCACACAGTGGATGACACCAACCTGCACTTAGTGGACTTCGTAGGAATATGCAAGGCGTACAAGTTTCCCGGAGTAAGCCAGGATGTAATACGGCTTAGACTCTTCCCTCTTTCTGTATCAGGGGAAGCTACTTTGTGGTTATTAGAGTTGCCCAATGACTCCATAACCAACTGGAGGGAGCTTAAACATGCCTTTTTGGAGAGATTCTTTCCCCCAAACATGCCTTTTTGGAGAGATTCTTTCCCCCATCCAGGATGTTGCAGCTAAAAGACGAGATCTATAATTTTTGATAGATTAAAACTGAGGTACTTCATGAAACTTGGTTGAGATTCAAAAAGAAGTTGACTAAGTGCCCCAACCACAAAATCCCAGATGATAGTTTGTTGGAAATTTTTACAGGTCTCTGATCAATGGCACTAAGGCTGTAGCAGACACGGTAGGTGGAGGAGCATTGATGAGTCACACTTGGGAGCAAGCTGCCACCATTCTTGAAAGGGTGATTAAGACAAATAGGGCCTGACATACGAGGGAGGCTGATGCAGTGGCAGGCACATATGATGTTGGTTTGACTGTAGACCAACGAAGAAAAGAAGAAAAGCGCGACCAAGAGTTGGCTCATATGCGGACATCATTGGACTTGTTGAAAATGCATATTATGTGAGTCGGAGCTAAACAAGTCAATGCAGTGGGTACTCAAGGAAGGGAGCAAGGAGTTGATAACTCTGATTCTGAGGAGCTGGCAAACTTCTTGGATAGCCAGGTGGTGGGTTTCCGAACCAACGCCCAAGCGTCTGGAAAAGACAATTGGCCCTAAGGTTCTGGAAATCAAGGTTGGAACCAGTATAGAGACAACTAAAATAGAAACGAGTACAGAGACAGGAGCCGAGGTCGTGATCGCGAAGGTGATTGGAAAAGAAATGATGGATATTGCAATGACCGGGATGGATTCTATGTGCCTCCCAATGCACGAGAAGGGGAGGCTGGGCAATCAAAGTTGGAGAGCATGTTGGCCAAGATGTTGAAGAAGGTGAGGTCCATTGATGATCAACTAAAGAAGATCCGAAGTGACTTGTCAAGTAAGGGTCAAAAAGTGGAATCTCATGCCACCGCCATCAAGTAAATTGAACACCAACTTGGGCAACTGTCAGCATCAATGAACCCTAGACAAAAGGGTACACTACCTAGCAAAATTGTCCAAAATCTGAAGAACGATGCACATTGTATGGAGGTGATGACTAGGAGTGGTAAAACCACAGTTTACCCCCCGTTTCCAGTTGAAGTTGAGTGGAAGAAAGAGAGCATAATGGATGATGATGATTCAAGTGCTGAGAAAGGGACTAGTGAGTTGTAAGAGGCCCCAAGAGGTGAGAAGGAACCTGACATGGACCAAGGGGCAACGCAAGTGCAAAAAGCTATCCCATGAACACCACCACCATTCCCTAAGAGGATGAAGAAGAAGGTGGAGAATGGTAAGTTCTAGAAATTCCTTTCAATGCTTAAGCAACTATCTGTGAACATACCATTTGTTGGAGCATTGGAGCAGATGCTAGGATGTGCAAAGTTTATGAAGGACCTGGTGACGAAGAAGAGATCTATGAGCTATGGACCTGTTGACAATGTGCATCACTGCAGTGCCATAGCTACAAGGGTCTTAGAACAGAAAAAGGAGGACCCAGGTTCCTTCACTAAACCATGTATGATTGGTAATGTTGAGTTCGCAAGGGCACCCTGTGATCTAGGAGCTAGCATTAATTTGATTCCCTTGGTTGTATTCAAGAAATTATGATTGGGAGCCCCCACACCGACCGACATGCAGCTACTGATGGCCGACAGAACATTTAAGAAGCTAGTGGGTGTCTCGATCGATGTGCTTGTCAAGGTAGATAAATTTATATTCCAACCAGACTTCGTGATTTTGGATTGCGAGGTTGATTATGAGGTGCCCATCATTTTGGGGCGACCATTCCTTACGACCGAAGAAGCTCAAGTATATGTGGAAGCTGGCCTGTTGAAGTTTAGGCTGAATCAAGAAGAGGTCACATTCAATATCTGCAAGACAATGAAGCAACCCAAGGAATTTTGTATGATCTCAGCACTGGATGATGAGTATGAATCACTTGACGAATTCTGAGTAGTCAAGAGATTTGTGTCGTTTCACGACGTTAAATCCGGCGCTTCTTGGGAGGAAACCCAAGTGGTAGATTGGTGAAGTATGAGTAACCAGTTACCTCCATCATGCCGCAATGTTAAATCAAATGCTTCTTGGGAGGCAACCCAAGTTATTGAACTAATGTGTGCTCAGTGTGCAGGGAAAATTTAAAATAGAAGGCTAAAACATCAACTACTATGGCTCTCAGTACAACCCGTGATGAGATCCTACGAGTCGCAGCAGCATTCGTGGTGAGGTTTAGAAAAAATAATCCTAAGATTTGACCTACGATTCACCCATACGGACCGTGCCTTTATGGTACGAGTTGTAGGATGTATTCGTAGGTCGCCAGGTAAGTTTTCATTAACATGTTGCATACGAGTATAAGGGACGAGCTATAGGTTCTTCCTACGACTCGTGGTACGAGTCATGATGGGTTAAAATTGGCATTAATACCCAACTCGGCCCAAATTTTTTCCCTTACCTATTTAAAACCCATAAACCCATTTTTCCATGCTCAAGCATTCAAACATACTACTCAACCTCACTTCCCCTACCCATAACTCAACAACACCGAAAGAATCAAGCAAAATTCTTGCTCGACCCAAGCTCAGAAAACCCTAGACTATCATTTACAGTTGATGAAGCATCAATCAAATAAGTGTGTTGTGTTAAACATTGTTAAGAGTCACATATTGATATTGATGGTGTCAAAACCCTTATAAGTCAGTTACTAGGCTTGAAATTTGATTTTGAAAATAGACAATGAACAGGATATTGTTACTGTGCTTCTTCGACTAAAGGGATGCTAGATTCTAGATAAATTGAGGTTTTGAAACTTAATGAGTTATGGNAAACTTAATGAGTTATGAGTAGTAGGTTAAAAATGGGAGGATTGGGCTTGGGTTAAATTGATTCATTGATGTGCCTAGACCTGGGGGAAAATCTGAGTACCCCAAAAAGTTGAAAAAGAATCCTTGAAAACTAAGAAAAGAAAATTTGAAGTGGTATGAGGCATAGTACGAACCGTAGGTTGCCATTACGAGTCCTATTGAGCACTCATGCCACCAAATTGAACATAGTCTCATGAAAATGTCCATCTTACGACCCATGGAATCGACCTACGGGTCGTACCATGAGTCGTGGAAAAATTCAGAAAAATAGTAATGTCGGGCTTCATCAGACGACTCATAGTACAGATCGTACCTTTATGGTACGAGTCGTACCTGTGAGCCATACTGACAAATGTTGCAACTCTGGGGCTTCTTACGAGTCGTACCTCCATGGTATGACCCGTAGTGAGGACCCATGATGAAATTCAAAATATCTCTTTCCTAATTCTTCTTTTTCAAAAATGGAATGCTAACTTCTTTCTCTGCAGGTACAATGACATAGAAACGCAGGGAAAACAAAAGAAAAGACAAAAGGAGACTGATAAATGAACCAACTAACTCTCAGTCTAACAAGGCAGGAGACTCACCTAGTGGTTCAATTGAGGAGTATCAAGTAGACACCTCGAACACTGATGGAACCAGAATGACTAGGGCGAGGGAAAAAGCCCAAGCTGAAGCAACCACTTCCACATCTGCTCAAGCTCCCCAGTCTGAAGAGGGAGTTGGAGTGGAACAACAAAAGACAGGGAGCGACTCCAATGCTGAAGAAGGGTTAGGGGAGACCCAGTGTGAAGAGGAAAGCGGCAACGATGACTCAGAGGAAGAGGCTCTTGTTGTCACACAAGAGCAGACCCCACCCAAAGCAAACCGTACAACCCAGTGGAGAGTTCCAGGAGCTAAAGAAATCTATGAACAAGGAATCTCTCTCACCACCAAAAATAAGCCACGGAGGAGCATTCAAGAAGAACCGCGTATCATCACAAACACATTGAACGAAGTTGAGGAGATGAAGTGGATTTTTAGCTTCTACAATTTTGAGTGGATGACCAAGACTCCAACACAGTACATAGAAGAGATAGTTCAAGATTTTTATGCCAACTACTTGGACACCATGGAGGTGAAGGCAAAAAAGGGACAAAAGATAAAAGGCCAGCCTCATCTAGAGATTGTCATGGTTCGAGGTCGAGAGGCTGATATATCCGAGTGGACCATTGCTCGATTTTTGTACGGCCCACAGTTCGTGCCTACTAGGATGATGCCAGAGTATTATTATAGGGTGGAGGAAATGAAGCAGATTAGATCCCTGGGTATGCTGGAGTGATAGAGGCAGCTGCAATGGCTAGCAGGGCTGATTGCTAAGAAAAAAGATGAAGTTGAATAGTTTACAGGTGGAAAGCAGGTGACCAAGAATTTACTAAACTTCATTGAAAAAGCCTGTTGGACACTAGTGCGCCATTGTTTAGCACCTACGGTCAATGACAACACACTTAGTGCTGATAAAGCAGCTTTGCTTTCATGACGCATATCTCGCTACCCCATCAATATTCCGAGGATCATAACGGATGAGATACGAGATCGGGCAGTAGGAGTAAGTACTACGATCCCATTCCTGAGTCTTGTTTTCAGATTATGTATGGAGGCAAGAGTTCCATGGGGTGACGAGCGGTTGATTGGAGGCCAAAGGATTGTAGATATAGGCCTTATCGGGGATTAAATGAACCCGGTAAAAAGATCTAGAATTCCCACAGCTATCCCAGTAGCCTAGGATATATAGCCCACAAGTGAATGTCCCCACTACACAGGAGAAAAGCGAGACACCGGCTATAGGCGCGGGTTATTCAGAGTCAACTCCCAGCACCTCAGCTACACCACTGCCCAGCATGCAGGCCCAGACACCAGCAAGATACACTTTGGTACCACAGGACTTCCTCTAAAAGCTAGTAAAAAGAGTGACCATGTCGGAGCGTAAGATTCAGGCCATGATTGATAATGTAAAACCATGGGTCAAGTCAAATTTAAAGGCAGCAGCTCAGGCTCTACATGCTCGCCTAGATAGTTTTGAGAGTCGATTCAATGAGAGAATGGCGGAGCAGACCGATACCAACAGTCTTCATGTGGAGTTGGGGGCTCTTCGGAGCCAAGTAGTTGAGTTGTCATCATGACAACCAACAGTTTTAGCATCTCCCACTCTTACGGACCTAGATGCCGAGCTTGATGAGGATATTGATTTGGCAGCATATTGGGAGCCGACCACAGCTGGTGATAAAGGCAAGAAAAGAGTTGTTGTCGATGCTAGTGAGGAGAGTTTGACGAAAAGAAGAAAGAAGGAGAGAAAAGAGCGCAAGCTGGCTAGAGCAGAGAGCATGCAGACTCATGACACACATATGACTAAGCTGCATGAGAGAACTAGAGGAGCAGGTAGCTCCACCGTATCTCAGCCCGAGCTTGCCCATGGCCATGACCTTTCAGGAGAGCTACATTCAGCCCCAACAATTTCAGAGGTCGTCCAAGCGTCCACGACTACTGAGGGGGAGATCACTCCCCCTATTGACACACAATTGAGCGCGTCATCCACCGCTAGCGCCACTACTACAATGGAGGTACCACCTTTGCAAGATGATAGGAGTGCCTAGTGCGCCAAAGGTATGTTCTCTTCCCCATGTTCTTCTACCTGATGCTTCAGCGACGAAGCTAACTTTTAAAAAAGGGTAAGGGGTGTACTTGTGATTTTTGGGATTTTTGGTCCATCTGAGGGTTTTTCTTTCATGTTTCTTTTCCCTCAGGCATGCTATCTAGTAGAACCGACATGTGTAGGATGTTTATCTTTTTAAGTTTGTGATTTTTGTTCAATTATAAAGTATCTTAGGAGTACTCAGCCAAAAAATGCACTAGTTTTGGTTTTTGAAAAAAAGTGACCCTGTTTAAAAAAATTTGATGCATTAGCTATGTATTTGTGATAATATGCATGATTGATGTGGATCTTTTGATATCATTTAGTTTGTCAACATGAGT
>JACEIK010004535.1:84162-95533 GCA_018107945.1 Datura stramonium
ATAATAAGACATAAGCATCAATGTGGAAGACTTGTAACATAGCAGTGACCATATTTGGTGAAGCCTCCTACTCATGCCGCGGTACTAAAGCATAAAACCTGTTTTGGTGCTGACCGCCTACTGAACTAGCAGAGGCACCCTGCTGAGGGGGACGTGCTATTGGAGAAGTAGAACTGGCTGCTGTCACATGGTCCCCATCGACCCATGATCTAGCTGAGGGGCAGTCCCTAAGTCTGTGCTCGGGTTTGCCACACCCAAAACACGCATCTAAGCCAACTAAGCACCTCCTGGGATGATTCTTGCCGCACTTCGCACAAGCTAGAAAAGTGCCCTCCACTTGCATGCTACCCTAATCCCTCGAGCCTGAAACCCTACTCCTCTAATCTCCTCTGATCCTAGATGGCGTGCTGGCCGATGATGGAGCCGAAGCAATAGACCTGTGCTGGGACTGTTGACGTTGTCCACCCCCTGACTTGACCTGAGAATTCCCATAACTGTCATTCCTGGCCCTCTTGGACTCCCTCTTCATCCGATAGACCAACTCCATCTATTGTGCATGCAACATGATGCAGGAAAGTCAATATCTCGATGTAGCATGGCAATCCTACAGTCCTTGTCCAAATAATCCGCCACCCCATGCACGAAACGACTCACCCGAGCCCTCTGGTCTGCCACCAACTCTGGAGCATACTTAGATAACCGAGTGATCTCTAATGTGTACTCCTGAACAGACATGTTACCCTGATTCAAGTTAACAAACTCAGTCGCCTTGAGCTCCCTCATTTCCCAAGGGAAGAATTGATCCAAAAATGTCGTGTGGAACTCCTCCCAACCTATCGGGCCTGCACCCACTGCCCGGGCATCTCTCCTTTGCTTGAACCATATGTTAGCTACCACATTTAGCTGATAGGAGGTCAAATCAAGACACTCCCCATTGTTCACCCCCATAACATGGGTGATCTTCAGAATCTCCTCAATGAAATTGTGTGGATCCTCGTCCATCTTCGTCCCCGTGAACTCTAGAGGGCTCATCCTCAAGAAATTCCTCACCCTGGCTGCCGCCACATTCCCATTCTAAGGTTAATGCGCCACTGTCTAATTTTGGATCTGGGCCATCATGGCCTGAGCCAACATCTAAATCGCTACCCTAAACTCTGTGTGGGCAGCTGCCTCTGGTGCGTGCTCCTCATGAATGGGTGGCGTTGGATAATGCTCCTCACCATTGGCACCCTCACGATCATTACTGTTACCATTTCTTCTGGTGTTCACTCGGCATGGAGGCATGATTTTGCAAACATGAGTAGCACAAATTAGAGGAGTAAAGGACTTTCATCGTATGACATAGATCATGAAAGAAGAGGACATTTCCTAAACGTCTCGTAGCCTCTTAATCATAAGTGTGGCGCGCTTCACACCCATGAAAAAGACTCTACTTAACACAGCTTTCAGACACCATAGGAAACTTCAAAACCTATGGCTTTGAGACCATGTTTTTCACGACCCGCACGTACACCCGAGTCGCAAACATGGGACAAGAAGCCCCCAAAGACCCCAAGTCGACCCATTGCATGAGCATAGACATAATTCATTCACATAAGCAGAAGACTTAACATAAGAAAACGTAATCATGTCTTAATAACGGAGAAAATACAAAGACATGATCCATACATGACAGCTGAATACAACTTATAGCCTGAAAAGCCTCTAATCATGAAAGACGGGTTGATGGGACAACACCCCAACTAACCCTACGATACTGAAACTGAAAGAGAAACAATAGAGTCTAGTCAAATGTCCCTTAGAACATGAGGACTCATCAAATAAGCTGATAGCAATCTTTGAGGAGCTATTGAGGAGGGTGAGCCTGAGGGTCAGGTCCTGTATCTTGAAACGATACAACATAGAAAGTATGCGGTAAGTACGTGGAATGTACTGAGTATGCAAGGTAAGTAAAATGGACACTTAAAATTTTTAAAATTCATAAATGAACATAAGAGTAGGACATCATGGTCATAACATAAATATCGTAATATAACATAAGGCTTAAGGTTTTCAAAACATTCATAATACAATCGTAATCATAATCATAAGGAGAGAGTTTTATTTAACATGATTTGAGACAAAATACATAATCATAACATGCATAAATCATGCGGAATAGTGGGAGATTCTCTTAACCGACATACCCCATATGAGCACACATGAAGCCCGACTTGTAACCCTAGTCGGGATGGTGTTCGTACCTTGCCAAGGGTAGAACCATGAAAGTGTGAAATCACCAGGAAAAGGCCCATTTGGGCCGGGGACAGTCCCATAGGAGGTCCCAACATACCTACAGCGACACGTAGTTTATTAAGTCTGGGGAAGAACCTAGGCCCTGAACCTACTAGGTGTTCTATACTACTCCCAAAACATATATAGTGCTCATAGTATAACATACATGAATTCATGGGCTAGTTAAATCATGATAATCATAAATATGCTTGTACATACGTGAATTAGCCATGAAACAAGGCCCGTGAGTCGGCCAAAACATAATTCATGATTCATACGGTTCATACATACTTGTAAATCATGCATATAGCTTGGAATTCGTAAAATCATGATGGGTACTATCAGAAATCCATAATTCAAATCATAAATCATGTTGGGTTCATAAATATCATTATTTGAAGAGAAGATCATGAATCGATTCATCATGGGCCATGCATAACTAGGCCTAATTTCATAGAACTCAAAATCGATAAAATTACAAATGGTTTAAATAATGAAAACTGATCAAAACCCATAGATTATTATGAGATTCTAAAATCACAAAACCCATTATCAAATCATTAGACTTTTACAAAAATCATCTTCAAAACTCCATAAAATATTTTAAAAAACAATCATAGAGGATGGGCATGGGTGTGGAAGAAATCACCCATTGATAGTCCTTCATACCTGAGAATAACTGGTTCTTAACTTCCCTTGATTTCCCAAGAAGGAAATTGGAAGAATTGAAGAGAATAGCCTTGAATCACCTTATATTACCTCTCTATGTTCTTGCATGCATGAATGGGGACTTAGAATAAATTATCCCCCTAAAAACCCTCCTTTCATAAGAAAAAACGACGTAGTTTAGGGTCTCATAGTGTGGAAAAGTCAAAAATGCCCTTAATGAATCTGCTTGGAAAACTGGTCGGGTTGAACTAACGGACGGAACCAACGGGTCGTTAGAGCTAACAATGACCTGTTCTGTCGCTCGTGGTTTCCACTGCTGTAGCTTACTTTTGGAACTGACCAACGAACAAACAGGACGACTCGTCCTCAGAAACAACGATCCATTACATCGATTGTTGTTTGCTCATCACAAAATCTGAACTTGCTTACCACGGTCCTCACCAAGACTCGTGGTTCCTTCTAACGAGTCATGATCTCGATCCGTCATCTACACTGGAAATTCTTGCACTAAAACAACGACCGGTAACAACGACTTGTTACAACCCACAATGAGTCATTTAAAGGCCCGTCGTATGCCATCTACTAAACCCAACTTCTTCCAATGCCTACTGATAACGGCTCGTTGTTCCGAACAACGAGTGGTTGTGTCGTCCGTTGTCTGCACTGCCGCTCAGCCTTCCCCAACCAACGACTGCATACAATGACTCGTGTTTTGTTACTACGAGTTGTTCCATGGCCCATCTTGTGAAATTTTTTCCCAATCTCTGCAGTTTTCAACTTTTAAACTTCTGGGACATTCTTACGCACTTTTGATGTATTGCACCCGACTAGGGTTATAAGTCGAGCTTCATGTTTGCTCATATGGGGTATGTCGGTTAAGAGAAACTCCCACTGTTCCTCATGATTTATGCATGTTATGATTATGTATTTTGGATCAAGTCATTTTAAGTAAAGATCTTTCCTTATGATTATGATTATGTTCACCTTACAAATGTTTTGAAAACTTGGGCCGTATGACATGTTAAGATGATTTACGATATGAACATGATGTCTTACTTTTATGATCATTTATGAGTTTATATATATATTTTTTAAATGTCTGTTTTACTTACCTTGCATGATCAATACATTCCACGTACCGACCGCATACTTTCTATGTTTTATTGTTTCAATATACAAGAACCGACTCTCAGGCTCACCCTCCTTTGTAGTGCTTCAGAGGTTGTTATCAGCGTATTTGGTGAGTCCTCACGTTCTGAGGTCCATATGTTCAGACTCTATGCTTTTCTTTTGGTTTCAGAATTGTTGGGTTAGTTGGGGAGTTGTCCCATCAACCTGTCTTTCTTGATTAGAGGTTTTTCAAACTACATGTTGTAATCAGCCGTTATGTATGAATCTTGTACAAGCTTTCTCCTTTATTATGTCACAATTACATTTTCCTTATGTGAAGTCTTCCGCTCATGTGATTGAATTAGATGTATGTTCATGCCATGGGTTGACTTGGGGTCTCTTGGGGCTCCTTGTCCCGTATCTACGATCTGGGTGTACGCTCAGGTTGTGAAAAACTTGGTATCGGAGCCATAGGTTTGAAGTGTCCTAGGGTGCCTGAAAGCAGTGTTAAGTAGACTCTTTTTCACGGGTGTGAGGCGCGCCACACTTATGATAAAGTGGCTACGAGGCGTTTAGGAAATGTTACCTTCTTCATGATCTATGTCATGTGATGGAAGTCCTTTACTCCTCTAATTCGTGCTACTCAAGTTTGCAGAATCATGACTCCGTACCTAGTGAACGCCAGGAGAAATGGTAATGGTAATGATCATGAGGGTGTCCCCGATGGTGAGCATCAACCAGCCCCACCCGTTCATGAGGAGCACACACCAGAGCCAGCTACCCACGTTGAGTTTAGGGCAGCGATTCAGATGCTACCACAGGCCATGATAGCCCAGGTTCAAAATCAGACAGTGGCACATTACCCTCCGAATGGGAATCCAGCAGCAGCTAGGGTGAGGGATTTCTTAAGGATGAGCCCTCCTGAGTTCACGGGGTCGAAGGTGGACGAGGATCCACATGATTTCATTGAGGAGATTCTAAAGATCACCCACGTTATGGGGGTGAACAATTGGGAGTGTGTTGACTTGACCTCCTATCAGCTAAAGGGGGTGCTCATATATGGTTTAAGCAGTGGAGAGATGCCAGGTCAGTGGGTGCAGGCCCGATAGGTTGGGAGGAGTTCCACGCAGTATTTATGGAGCGGTTCTTCCCTCTGTATATGAGGGAGCTTAATGCATCTGAGTTTGTTAATTTGAAGCAGGGTAACATGTGCGTTTAGGAGTAAGCATTGGATTTCACCCAATTATCAAAGTATGCTCCAGAGTTGGTGGCGAATCAGAGGGCTCGGGTGAGCCATTTTGTGCATAGGGTGGTGGATTTCTTGTACAAGGATTTCAAGATCGCCATGCTTCATTGGGATATTGACTTTCCATATATTGTATTTCATGCACAGTAGATGGAGTCGGTCTACCGGAGGCAGAGGGAGGCCAAGAGGGCCAGGAGCGACAGCTATGGGGTTTCTCAGGTCAGGTCAAGGGGTGGATAGTGTCAGCAGTACCAGCACAGGTCTATCGCTCCAGCTCCATCATTGGCCAGCATGCCATCTTGGTTCCGTGGAGATCAGAGGAGCAGGGCTTCAGGCTCGAGGGATCATGGTAGCCTGCAGTTAGAGTGCACTTTTCCAATTTGTGCAAAGTCCAGCAAGAATCATCCCGGAAGGTGCCTAGTCGGCGCGGATGCTTGTTTCGGGTGTGGCAAACCCGGACACAGAGTTAGAGATTGCCCTTCAGCCAGTTTTGCTGCTCCAACAGCACGTCCCCCTCAGCAGGGTTCATTTACTAGTTCAGCAGGCGGTCAGCACCAAAATAGGTTTTATGCTCTAGTACCCCACCAAGAGCAGGAGGCTTCACCAGATGTGGTCACTAGTATATTGCAAGTCTTCCATATTGATGCTTATGCCTTGTTAGATCTAGGAGCTACTTTTTCTTTTGTGACCCCTTATATTTCTAGTAGTGTTGGAGTTAGCCCTGAAATTCTATCAGAATCATTCTCAGTCTCTACCCCAGTCGGTGAATCAATTGTAGCTAGGCGGGTGTATAGAGGTTGCCCTATCACAGTGTTGTATAAGGTTACCTCCGCAAACTTAGTAGAGTATGCTATGACTGACTTTGACATCATTTTGGGCATGGATTAGTTGTTTTCATGTTATGCTTCGATTAATTGTATGACCCGTGCGGTGGAATTTCGATTTCCAGATGAGTCGGTGTTGAAGGGGAAGGGTAATTCAGTTGTACCAGCCGGTCGGTTTATTTCTTATCTTAAGTCTAGGAAAATGATTTCTAAGGGCTGCATGTATCACCTAGTTAGGGTTAAGGATGTTGAGTCTGAGACCACGACTTTCCAGTTAGTTCCGGTGGTGTGTGAGTATCTGGAGGTTTTTCCCGATGATTTACAAGGTGTTCCTCCTGAGAGGGAAATTGATTTCGGTATTGATCTCTTACCTGATACGCAGCCTATCTCCATTCCTCCGTACAGGATGGCTCCAGCCGAGCTAAAAGAGTTAAAGGAGAAGTAGAAGGACTTGTTGGATAAGGGTTTCATTAGACCAAGCAAGTCTCCGTAGGGTGCACCGGTGTTATTTGTCCGGAAGAAGGATAGCTCCCTTCGCATGTGTATTGATTACCGACAATTGAAAAAGGTCACCATCAAAAATAGGTACCCCTTGCCCAGGATTGATGACTTGTTCGACCAGCTTCAGGGTGCCAGATGTTTCTCAAAGATAGATCTCAGGTCCGGTATCACCAGCTTAGGGTTCGAGAGAGTGACATCCCGAAAATTGCTTTTAGGACTCGGTATGGTCACTACAAATTTGTTGTTATGCTTTTGGAATAACCAATGCCCTTGCAACTTTCATGGACTTGATGAACAGGGTTTTCAAGAAATATCTAGACATGTTCGTGATCGTATTCATTGATGATATCCTTATATACTCTCGGAGCAAAGAGGAGCATGCCGCTCACTTGAGAGTAGTGCTTCAAATCCTCAAGGATCTTCAGTTGTATGAAAAGTTCAGCAAGTATGAATTTTGATTGGACTCTATGACATTTTTAGGACATGTGGTATCGAGTGAGGGCATAAAGGTAGATTCTTAGAAAATTTAAGCGGTAAAAAATTGGCCCAGAACGGTGTATGCTTTAGAAATTCGGAGTTTCTTGAGCCTAGTAGGCTTCTATCGGAGTTCTGTTGAGGGTCTTTCACCAATTGCAGCACCATTGACTAGGTTGACTCAGAAAAAGGTAAAGTTCCAATGGTCGGAGGCTTGTGAGAAAAGCTTCCAAGAGTTGAAGACTCGACTCGCTTCAGCACCAGTGCTGACCCTACCCAAGGATACAGATGGTTTTGTAGTATATTGTGATGCTTCAAGGATCAGACTTGGGTGTGTGTTGATACAGCATGGAAAAGTGATAGCGTATACCTCGAGACAACTGAAAATCCTTGAGAAGAATTACCCGACCCACGACCTCGAATTGGCCGTGGTGGTGTTCACATTGAAGATATGGCGGTATTACTTGTATGGAGTCTACGTGGATGTATTGATGCATCACAAGAGTCTACAATATGTGTTCACACAGAAGGACCTGAATCTACGGCAACGGAGGTGGTTAGAACTACTCAGAGACTACGATATGAGTGTTCTTTACCAGCCGGTTAAGGATAACATGGTAGCGGACGCACTTAGTAGGCTCTCTATGGAAAGTGTGTCCCACATGGAGGAAGGAAAGAAAGAGTTGGAAAAAGATGTCCATCGACTTGCAAGGTTGGGAGTTAGGTTGGTCAACTCAACTAATGGTGGTGTGGTGGTGCAGAATGGATCAGAATCATCCTTGGTTGTTGATGTGAAATCCAGGCAAGATGAGAAACCCGATTTTGAGGAAATTTAAGGAAGTTGTGCGGAGTCAAAAGGTGGACGTTTTCTCACAAGGGGGAGATGGGGTGCTTCGGTATCAGGGTTGTCTATGTGTTCCATATATTGATGATTTGAGAGGCTGGATATTGCATGAGACACATGGTAGCATATATTATATCCATCCGGGATCCACGAAGATGTATTTGGACTTGCAAGAAATCTATTGGTGGGATGGCATTAAGAAGGATATTGCAGAGTTCATAGCCAAATGTCCAAATTGTAAACAAGTAAAGGTAGAATATCAAAGGTCGGGAGGAGTGCTTCAGAATATTAGCATTCCTACTTGGAAGTGGGAAGAAATTAATATGGACTTTATAACAGGATTACCCCGTACTCGTCGACAATATGACTCCATTTGGGTGGTGGTCAACAAGTTGACCAAGGCGGCACAATTCCTATCAGTGAAGACCACATATTCAACAAGTGATTATGAAAAATTGTATATTCGGGAGTTGGTTCGACTTCATGGAGTGCCCTTTTCTATTATTTCAGACCGGGGTACTCAGTTTACCTCCCAGTTCTGGCAGTCTTTTCAGAAGGGGCTTGGGACTCAAGTTAAGCTCAGCACAGCCTTTCATCCTCAAATAGATGTCCAAGCCGAATGAACAATCCATAATCTTGAGGACACGTTGAGAGCATGTGTGCTGGATTTCAAAGGTAGTTGGGATAATCATTTTCCCTTGATCGAGTTTGCTTATAATAACAGTTATCACTCTAGTATCCAGATGGCACCATTCGATACTCTTTATGGGCGAAGGTGTAGATCTCCCATTGGATGGTTTAAGGTTGGTGAGGCAGCTATGGTAGGGCCTGATTCAGTTCATGAGGCCATGGTGAAGGTTTAGGTCATAAGGGATAGGATGAAAATCGCTCAGAGTCATCAAAAATCATATGCTGATGTGAGGAGAAGGGATCTGGAGTTTGAGGTAGACGATTGGGTATTTCTAAAGGTATCTCCCATGAAGGGAGTCATGCAGTTTGAGAAGAAATGAAAACTCAGTCCCCGCTATGTTGGTCCCTACCAGATTACGAGAAGAGTTGGTAAGGTAGCGTATGACTTGGACCTGCCCTCAGAGTTATCTTCTGTACATCCCGTGTTTCATGTGTCGCTTTTGAAGAAATGTTTGGGGGATCCAGCCCTAGTAGTTCTGGTGGACAAAGTCGGTGTCAAGGACAGCCTCAGTTATGAAGAAGTACCTATGGAAATATTGGACCATCAAGTTCAGAGACTAAGAAACAAAGAATTAGTATTAGTTAAAGTCCTATGGAGAAATCAGCATGTTGAAGGAGCGCGTGGGAAGCCAAAGCGGATATGATGGCTAGATACCCGCATTTATTCTCTACCGGCTCAGTTTCGACTTGAGGTATCATTTATGCTCCATGACTCTTTTTAGTTTTCATGTTCAGTTCATGTGTTGAAGTTTCTTTTATGTGTATGGATGTGTATGTGAAGCATGAGATTAGTTCAACTATGTGTTGTGAATCAGAGGTAGTCATTCCGTCAGTTTTCGATTTAAACAGTCAGTATTTTAGTATGATACTGGCATGTTTCTATTTTCTGCTTGTTTCCTAAATTCAAGGACGAATGTTCTCAGGATGGAGATATTTAAATACCCCAAATGTGCCTAGGAGTAGACCCGGGAGCTAAAAGTGAAAACTGCTGAAACTAGGAAAGATAGCACAAGATGGGCCATGTCACGACTTGTGGTATTAGACCACGGGTCGTTGTATGCTGTCGTGGTGTGGGGAAGTCTGGGTGGCAGTGGAGATGACAGACGACACAATGACTCGTTTGAGACAACGATCCATTGTTAGTAGTCGTTGAAGGAGGCTGGGTTCAGAAGATGGGATACAATGGGTCATCCAACAACTCATTGTGAGGAGTGATGACCCGTGATCGACCGCTGTCGTCGTTGGGTTGCAAGAATTTCCAGTGCATATGACGGATCAAGACCACGACTCATTAGGAGAAACGACGAGTCATGCTAAGGCTCGTGGTGGGAAGGTTCGATTTTTGTGAAGGGCAAACGATGGTCGATGTAACAATTCGTGGTTTTAGAGGACGAGTCGTCCTGTCCGTCTGTTGGTCAGTTCCGGAAGAAAGTTCCAGCAATGCAAACGACGAGCAACAGAACGGATCGTAGTTAGTTCTAATGACCCATGGGTTCCGTCCGTTGGTTCAACCAGGATAGTTTTCAGGCCAGATTTATTAAGGGCATTTTCGACTTTTTCACACCAAGAGACCCTAAACTACGTCATTTTAGCTTATGAAAGGTGGGTTTTTCAGGGGATAATTATTTCTAAGTCTTCATTCATGCATGCAAGAGTTTAGAAGGGTGATCGAAAGGTGATTCAAGGTTTTCTTCCCCAATTCCTTTCAATTTCTTCTTGGGCATTGAAGGGAGGTTAAGAATCAGTTGTTCCGAGTATGTAAGGTTCTCAATGGATAATTTCTTCCACACCCATGCCCTTCCTCTACGATTTTACAAAAATTCTATTAAAGACTCATGGGGTTTTGAAATTTATTTATGTAAAAGTCTAATGATTTGATAATGGGTTTTGTGGTTTTATAATTTTATCATATTCTATGGGTTTTTGAGCAACTTTTATGATTTTAATTATTTACAATATTATCAATTTTTGATTCTATGGAATTAAGCCTAATTATGCATGATCCATGATGAGTTGATTTATGATCTACATTTCTATTAACGATATTTACAAGCCCATTATGATGTATGATTTAAATTATGGATTTAATCAACTACCAATCATGATTTCATGAATTTCAAGCTATATGCATGTTCCACAAGTATGTATGAACCTTATGATTTATGAATTATGTTTTGGCCGACTCACGAGCCTTATGTCATGGCTAGTTCACGTATGTACAATTATGTTTATGATTATCACGATTTAACTAGCCCATGAATCCATGCATGTTATACTATGAGCACTACATAGTTTTTGGAAGTAGTATCGAACACCGAGTAGGTTCGGGGCTCAGGTTAAGCCCCGGATCTCATAAACTGCGTGCCACCGTAGGTATGTTGGGACGCTTTCATGACCTTCCCCGGCCCAAATGACCCTTTTTTCATGCTGATATCACACTTTCATGGTCCTACCCTTGGTAAGGTACGGACACCCTCCCGACTAGGGTTATAAGTTGGGTTTCATGTGTGCTCATATGGGCTATGTAGGTTAAAAGAATCTCCCATTATTCCTCATTATTTATTCATGTTATGATTATGTATTTTGTCTCAAGTCATGTTAAGTAAAGCTCTTTCCTTATGATTATGATTATGTTTACATTACGAATGTTTTGAAAATCATGGGCCTTATGACATGTTATGATGATTTACGATACGAGCATGATGTCCTACTCTTATTATCATTTATGAGTTAATATAT
>JACEIK010004536.1:0-19363 GCA_018107945.1 Datura stramonium
ACGCGCCGACTTGGCGCTTGTCCGATTTTTCCCCGGGCCTTTTTCTAGCATGTATGGCATTCAAATACGCTTAACCAACACGCGAATCGGCCATCTATGTATCGGAAATCTACGGGGTGTAACAGGCTAGTTAAGTCATAACATATGTGATCATATGTTACACCCCGAAGGCCTTAAGATCAGACCTGGGAGTTTAAACAGAGAAAAAAAGGATTTTCTGCACCAGGTCATAGAACAAGTCGTCATGTGGCCTGTCGGGATGACCACGAGTTGTTAAGCGACTCGTGGTGAGGGGTGTTAACTTGCACGGAAATTTCAAATGGGTGTGAACACGGGTGTGACCATGAGTTGTGGTTAACCCTATGAGTCGTTGGGTCACCTGTGGTCAAGGGTAGTGTAAGGATGAAGGATGAACTGGCAGGGTACCCTACGACTGGACACCACGAGTCGTGGTCAGATGCCACGATTCGTTAGTTGAGTAGTGGTTAGCAGTGGGTTAAAGGCTAGAGGTTTTGGGAAGTGGAGGCAACGAAAGGTGACCATGAGTCGTGGTCACTGATGATGAGCCGTTAGGTCCCTCTTGGGGACCATTTGAGGAAAAGTGGCAGTGCACTTCACGACAGCAGATGACGACTCATGCCCCGTGGTAACGACTCGTCCAGTCTCTCGTTGGGACTAGTAGTCAGTTTTTCTCTACGAATTTAGTAAGGGCTAATTTGTAATTCCTATAATCCTAAGGCCTAAACTACATCATTTTAAGCCGTGAATAGTGAGAATTAAGAGGGGTAACTTCATTCTAAGATATTCCTATTCATGCATGCACACTTAGAAGTCTAGAGAGGTGATTAAGCTTAATTTCTTAAAGTTTTTCATCAATTCTTCCTTGGGAAATAAGAGAAGTGGTAGATCAGATTCTCTTAGGTATGTAAGGTTATGAATGGGTGATTTTGTTCACACCCATACGCAATCCCTCTCTAATTCATGAAAATATATATGTTGAACCAATGAGGTTTTAACCCAATGCATGAATTTACCAAGTTTCTACCATGGGTATGATATAAGTATGTTTCTATTATTGAATTATGATTCATGGGCAAGTTTTACAATGTTTTAATTATAAATCATGTTTTCAAGTTTTATAAATTATAATGACCATCCATGAGAAGTTCATGAAAGTTGAGATTTATGATGTATGTTCAAGTATGATGATATATTCATGATGAAAAGCATTCTTTCGGGTTACCCATGTCTATGATCATGTTTTTAATTGAATGAAGTATTTTCAAGGATGTTTAAGAATTGGAAAAGCCCATATGTTCAAGTATGATTTATGATTTCAAGTTAATTAGCATACCACATGATTTTTTAGTCAAGACTCCCAATTATGTTAAGCTTGTGGTATGGTTTGAGCCATGGCTCCTCATGTATGATTTCAAATTTATATATATATTTAGCTTCGTCAGTAGACGATGGTCATCTTCGTTGAAAAATAATGGAGAGCATATGCATGTTTTTTGGAGTAATGTCTAGAATCGAGTAGGCTAAGGGTCAGTTAACCCTATGCCTCAGAACTACGCGCCAATGTAGGTATGATCAGATTATTTTGGGACCTCCTTTGTGAGCTTTCCCCTACCCCAAGGGGCCTTCATCTTGATACCGATATCATGGTAGCATCCTTAGCCATGTCAAAACTTTAGACGGCTCTGCCCACTTGAGTGTGATAGTCGTGACCACGTAAGCTCTATCATTGTAATGTCGGTTATATGACGAGTCTTCCATTGTTTCTCATGATTTCAGGTATGCATGTTTATCATGATTTATATATATATGTGTGTGTGTGTGTGTGTGTGTGTGTTCTAAAGCAGGTTTGACCCAATGGTCAGTTTTACTTACGATTATCAAATTTCAGCTTTGGGTCATTCGATTCAGTTATGATGTTCAGTTATGTTCAGATCATGATTTTAGAAAATATCATGCTAGCCCTACTCTTAGATTCTTATCTTGATTATGTTTTATATTATGCATGTTTAAAATGATTTTACTTATTTAAGCGGTTTTACTTAGATTGCATACTCGGTACAGTACACGTACTAACCACATACTCTGTATTGTATCATTTTATGATACGGACTTCAATCTTCAGACTCAGCTCCGTCAATAGCCAGTTTTTGGAGTTAGCATCCAGCTTCAGTGGTGAGTCCTCATCTCTTGAGAACCACTTGTTATCTGTTATCTTTGCAGTTTTAGTTTTCAAACTTGTCGGGTTAATTGGGGGTGTTGTCCCATCAACCCATCAGATATGTTAGAGGCTTTCAGACTGTATATAGTAATCATCTTGTCATGTATGAAGTGAATTCCGGTTCCAATGTTATGTTATGATTAGACTTCTGCTATGTTTATTCTGTTAAGTCTTTCACTTTATTTGATTGAGTTAGACATAGGTTCATGCCACGGGTCGACTTGGAGTCTCTCGGGGCTCCTTGTCCCGTATCTCGATCCGAGCCTATGTTCGGGTCATGACAAACTTTGTATTAGAGCAATAGGTTTTGAAGTGTCCTAGGGTGTCTGAAAGCCGTGTTAAGTAGAGTCTTTTTCATGGGTGTGAAGCGCGCCACACTTATGACGAAGAGGATATGAGATGTTTTCGAAATGTTCCCTTCTTTCATGATCTATATCGTGCGGTGAAATATCTCTCTATCCTTCTAACTCGTGCTATTCGCGATTATAGAATCATGCCTCCCCGAAGAGTTAACGACAGAAGAAATGGAAATGGAAATGGCCACGAGGATGGGAATGGGGATGGGCACCAACAAGCCCCACTAGCTCAGGAGCACCATGCACCAAAGCCAATTGCCCATGCTGAATTCAGGGCAGCCATTCAGATGCTAGCGCAGGCCTTGACTGCCTAGGTCAACCAGTACGCAGTAGCGTATGTCCCACAGAACTGGAATGCGGCGGTAGCACGAGTCGTAGATTTCCTAAGGATGAACTCTCCAGAGTTCCTTGGGTCAAAGGTGGACGAGGATCCATATGAGTTTGTTGACGAGATTCTAAAGATCACCCAGGTCATGGGGGTGACTGGAGTGGAGTGTGCCGATTTGGCCTCATATCAGTTAAAGGGGGTCGCACTAATTTGGTTTAAACAATAGAAGGTAGTAGGGTAGTCGGAGCAGGCCCTATTAGTTGGGATGAGTTTCATGTCACTTTCCTAGATCAATTCTTCCCTCGTGAGATGTAGGAGCTGAAGGCAACCGAGTTTGTGAATCTAAAAATAGGGAAGATGGAAATGCAAGAATATGCCCTAGAGTTCACTTGTCTGTCAAAGTACGCCCCAGAGTTAGTGGTTGATCAGAGGGCTTGAGTGAGAAGATTTGTTCATGGGCTGGCGAACTACCTAGACAAAGATTGCTCCTTCAGGGTATGGATTTTCCTCAGATAGTATTGTACACCTAGCAGATAGAGGCGGCACATCTAAGGGAGAGAGAGGCCAAGAGGGCCAGGACAGACAGCTATAGGTTCTCTCAACCGAGACCAAGTGGTGGGCATCGACAATAGTCCCACCAGAGATCTTCAGCCCCAGTATCTTTAGTCATGAGTGTTCTATCCCGACCTAGGAACAACTAGAGGGGATGAGCATCAGGCTCTAGGGGTCAGAGCTACAGGCCCGCCGATTCCATTATCCCAGTTTGCAATAGGTGTGGCCTGAGGCACACGAGTCAGTGTTTGGCGAGCACAGGTGCTTGCCTCATGTGCAGGAAGCCTGGACATGTGCTTAGAGATTTCCCAGTAGCTAGATAGGGCCATGATAGGGGTCAAGGCCCAGCTTCCAATTCAGCAGCTCCACCAGCACACCTAGCACTACAGGGTGCATCTACTAGCACAGGTGGCGGTCAGCGCCAAAATAGATTCTATGCCTTAGCATCCCGCTAGGAGTTGGAGGTCTCCCTGGATGTAGTCACTGGTATGTTACGAGTTTTCCATCTTGATGTATATACTTTGTTAGATCCAGAGGCTACCTTGTCTTTTGTGACACCCTATATGGTTAGTAGTTTCGAAGTCAGTCCCGAAATCTTGTCAGAACCCTTCTCAGTCTCTATTCCAGTGGGTGATTTAGTTGTAGCTAGATGGGTGTATAGAAGTTGTCCTGTCACAGTCCTTCAGAAAGTCACCTCAACAGATTTAGTAGAGTTATCCATGACCGATTTTGATGTTATCCTCGACATGGATTGGCTATTTGCATCTTATGCCTTAGTTAATTGTAGAACCTAGGCAACAGAGTTCAGATTTATGAGTGAGCTAGTCATAGAAGGGAAGGGTAGTTCAACTGTGCCTTTAGGTCATTTCATTTCCTACCTTAACGTCAGAAAGATGATCTCTAAGGGTTGTGTGTACCATTTAGTTAGGGTTAAGGATTCCACATTCGATACCCCGACTCTCTAGTTAGTCCCAATAGTATGTGAGTATCCAGAAGTCTTCCCAGAGAATGTATCGGGAATCCCTCCCGAGCAGGAGATTGATTTTGGTGTTGACCTTCTTGCTGATACACAGCCTATATCTATTCCTCCTTACAGAATGGCGCCACCCAAGTTAAAGGAGTTGGAGAAGCAGTAGAAAGACCTTTTAGATAAGGGATTCATTAGACCGAGCAAATCCCCATGGGTGCACCAGTTCTCTTTATCCGAAAGAAGGATGTTTCTCTTTGTATCTGTATTGATTATCGGAAATTGAACAAGATCACCATCAAGAACAAGTATCCTCTTCCTAGGAGGTGTAAGTGCTTTTTGAAGATAGATCTCAGGTCCGGATACCACCAGTTCAGGGTTTGGGAGAGTGACATCCCGAAAATAGCCTTGAGGACGCAGTATGGTCATTATGAGTTTGTAGTTATGCCTTTTGGACTAACGAATGCACCTGCAACTTTTATGGACTTGATAAACAGGGTGTTCAAGCCATACTTGGACATGTTTGTGATCGTGTTTATTGATGACATCCTGATATACTCTCAGAGCGAGGAGGAGCATGCCACTCATTTGAGGTTGGTACTACAGTCTCTCAAGGATCACTAATTATATGCTAAATTCCTCAAGTGCGAGTTTTGGTTGAACTCGGTGGAATTTTTGGGCCATGTGGTGTCAAGTTAGGGCATAAAGGTGGACTCTTAGAAATAGAAGCGGTGAAGAATTGGCCAAGATCGGTGAATCCTTCAGACATCAGGAGTTTCTTGGGTTTAGCCGGGTACTATCGGAGGTTTTTTGAGGGTACTGATGGGTTTGTTGTGTGTTGCGATGCTTCTAAAATCAGCCTTGGTTGTGTATTGATGCAACACAGTAAAGTGATAGCATATGCTTCCAGGCAGCTGAAGGTTCATGAGAAGAATTTGCCATGATCTTGAATTGGCGGCAGTGGTATTTGCATTGAAGATTTGGAAACACTATTTGTATGGGGTCCATGTAGATGTGTTTACGGACCACAAGAGCCTACAATATGTGTTTACTTAGAAGGACCTAAATCTACGACAAAGAAGGTGGTTGGAGTTACTCAAGGATTATGATATGCGTTTCCTTTACCATCTGGGCAAGGCTAATGTAGTAGCATACGCTCTTAGTAGACTTTCTAAGGAAAGCATTTCCCTTGAAGATAAGGGAAAGAAGGAGCCGGTGAGGGATGTGCATTGACTTGCGAGGATGGGAGTTCGTTTGGTCGACTCGACCGATGGAGGTGTTATTGTTCAGAACGGATCAGAATCATCCCTGGTGACTGATGTAAAATCTAGATAAGATGAACACGTCATTTTAGTAAAGTTGAAGGAAGCGGTTAGAAGGTAGAGGTCTTCTCCAAAGGGGGAGATGGTGTGCTTCGATACCAGGGTCACTTGTGTGTCCTAGACATTGATGATTTGAGAAATTGGATGTTGCTGAGGCTCATGGTTCCAGATATTTGATACATCTAGGTGCCACCAAGATGTACCGTGACCTACAGGAAGTCTATTGGTGGAATGGCATGAAGAAGGACATCACATAATTTGTAGCTAAGTGTCCAAATTGTCAACAAGTGAAGGTTGAGAACCAAACACCAGGATGTGTGCTTCAAGACATCAGCATCCCTACTTGGAAGTGGGAAGAGATCAATACTTGCACTCATCGACAGTATGACTCCATTTGGGTGGTCGTGGACAAGTTGACCAAAGCCGCTCATTTTCTACTGGTCAAAACCATTGATTCAGTGGAGGATTATGCCTAACTATACATTTGAGTGCTAGTTCGGTTGCATGGAGTTCCCTTGTCCATCATATCAGACAGAGGTACTTAGTTTTCCTCTCAGTTTTGGAGATCGTTTCAAAAGGGACTTGGTACTTAGGTTAAGCTCACTGCAGCGTTTCACTCGCAAATGGATGGTCAAGCAGAGCGAATAATTTAGACTCTCGAGGACATGTTGAGAGCATGTGTGATAGACTTCAAGGGTAGTTGGGATGACCATTTGCCTCTTATTGAGTTTGCATATAATAACAACTATCATTCTAGCATTCAGATGGCTCTGTTTAAGGCTCTCTATGGGCGAAGGTGTAGATCTCCTATTGGTTGGTTTGAAGTCGGTGAAGCTTCGATGATAAGACATTTAGTCCATGAGGCCATGGAGAAAGTCCAACTCATATAAGACAGGTTGAAAATAGCAAAACGTCACCAAAAGTCTTATACGGATTGTGAGAAGGAGAGAACTTGAGTTTGAAGTTGATGATTGGGTGTTTCTGAAGGTGTCTCCCATGAAAGGAGTGATGAGATTCAGAAAGAAAGGGAAACTCAGTCCCCGTTATGTTGGTCCCTACCGAATTGTGAAACGGGTTGGCAATGTGGCATATGAATTGGAGTTGCCCTCAGAATTAGCTTCCGTTCATCCTATTTTTCATGTATAGCTCCTAAAGAAGTGTTTGGGTGATCTAACTCTAGTTATTCCGGCAGACAGTGTCGGTGTGAAAGAAAGTCTTAGTTATGAAAAGGTTCTTGTGGAGATACAGGATCATCAGGTTCGAAGGCTATGGAACAAAGAAGTAACTTCAGATGAAGTTTTATGGAGGAATCAACATGTTGAGGGAGCTACGTGGGAAGCCGAGGCAGATATGATGGATAGATACCCACATTTATTCACTACTAGCTCAGTCCTAGCTTGAGGTATCAGTTTTTGCCCTAAACTCTATTTAGTTTCATGTTCAGTTCATGTTCCCCAACTTCTTTCATGAAAATGGATGTATGTATGGCTCATGAATTTAGTTCAGTCATGTAGTTTAAATCGGAGTTAGTCATTCCAGCAACTTTTAGCCTATATGATTAGTATTTGAGTATGATGATTGCAATTCTCTGCTTTTCTGTATGATTTTCAACATTCGAGCACGAACGTTCCTAAGAGGGAGATATTTTTATATCCCAAAGGCCCTAAGATTTGACCAGGGAGTTGAAATAGAGAAAAATAGGATTTTCTGCACCAGGTCACAAAATGAGTCATCATGTGACTCGTCAGGTTGACCACGAGTCATTAAGTGACTTTTGGTGAGGAGTGTTGACTTTTCTGGAAATTTCAAATGTGGGTTGACCACGGGTGTGACCACGAGTTATGGTTAACCCCACGAGTCGTTGGGTCACCTGTGGTCAAGGGTAGTGGAAGGACGAAGGATGAACTGGCAGGGTACCCCACGATTGGACACCACGAGTCGTGGTCAAATGCCACAATTCGTTAGTTGAGTCGTGGTTAGCAGTGGGTTAAAGGCTCGAGGTTTTGGGAAGTGGAGGT
The DNA here is from genome assembly GCA_018107945.1 of Datura stramonium. NCBI lineage: Eukaryota > Viridiplantae > Streptophyta > Magnoliopsida > Solanales > Solanaceae > Datura > Datura stramonium. The sequence goes on from JACEIK010004536.1 coordinate 7,783, forward strand.
AACGAAAGGTGACCATGAATCATTGGTCACTGATGATGAGCCGTTAGGTCCCTCATGGGGACCCTTTGAGGAAAAGCGGCAGTGTACTTCACGACAGCAAATAACGACTCATGCCCCGTGGTAACGACTCGTCTAGTCTCTCGTTGGGACTAGCAGTCAATTTTTCTCTACGAATTTAGTAAGGGATAATTCGTGTTCCTATAATCCTAAGGCCTAAACTACATCATTTTAAGCCGTGAATAGTGAGAATTAAGAGGGGTAACTTCATCCTAAGATATTCCTATTCATGCATGCAAACTTAAAAGTCTAGAGAGGTGATTAAGCTTAATTCCTTCAAGTTTTTCATCAATTCTTCCTTGGAAAATAAGAGAAGTGGTAGATCAGATTCTATCAGGTATGTAAGGTTATGAATGGGTGAATTTGTTCACACCCATACGCAATCCCTCTCTAATTCATGAAAATATATATGTTGAACCAATGGGGTTTTAACCCAATGCATGAATTTACCAAGTTTCTACCATGGGTATGATCTAAGTATGTTTCTATTATTGAATTATGATTCATGGGAAAGTTTTATAATGTTTTAAATTATAAATCATATTTTCAAGTTTTATAAATTATAATGCCCATCCATGAGAAGTTCATGAAAGTTGAGATTTATGATATATGTTCAAGTATGATGAGNAGAAGTTCATGAAAGTTGAGATTTATGATATATGTTCAAGTATGATGAGATATTCATGACGAAAAGCATTCTTTCGTGTTACCCATGTCTATGATCATGTTTTCAAGTGAATGAAGTATTTTCAAGCATGTTTAAGAATTATGATTCATAGGCAAGTTTTACAATGTTTTAGATTATAAATGATGTTTTCATGTTTTAAAAATTATAATGCCCATTTATAAGAAGTTCATGAAAGTTGAGATTTATGATGTATGTTCAAGTATGATGAGATATTCATGATGAAAAGCATTCTTTCAGGTTACCCATGTCTATGATCATGTTTTCAAGTGAATGAAGTATTTTCAATCATGTTTAAGTATTGGGCAAGCCCATATGTTCAAGTATGATTTATGATTTTAAGTTAATTAGTTTACCACATGGTTTTGGAGTCAAGACTCCCAATTATGTTCAGCTTGTGGTATGGGTTGAGCCAAGGTTCCTCATGTATGATTTCAGATTTATAAATATATGATTATTCAGCTTCGTCACTAGACGATGGTCATCTTTGTTGAAAAATGATGGAGAGCATACACATGGTTTTAGGAGTAGTGTCTAGCACTGAGTAGGCTAAGGGTCAGTCAACCTTATGCCGCAGAACTACGCTCCAATGTAGGTATGATTAGATTATTTTGGGACCTCCTTTGTGAGCTTTCCCCTGCGCCAAGGGGCCTTCAGCGTGATGTCGATATCATGGTAGCGTCTTTAGCCCTGGAAAGGCTTCGGTTTTACTTACGATTATCAAATTTTAGCTTTGGGTTTTCAGTTTAGTTATGATGTTCAGCTATGTTCAGATCATGATTTTAGAAAATCGCATGCAAGCCCTACTCTCAGATTCTTATCTTGATTATGTTTTATATTATGCATGTTTAAAATGATTTTACTTATTTAAGCGGTTTTACTTACCTTGCATATTTAGTACATTCCACGTACTGACCGCATACTCTATGCTGTATCATTTTATGATATAGGCTCAGATCTTCCGACTCAGCTCTGTCACTATCCAGTTATTGGATTTTGCATCCAGCTTCAGTGGTGAGTCCTCGTGAGCATTTTCAGTTATCTTTGCATTTTCAATTTTCAGACTTGTCGGGTTAGTTGGTTGTGTTGTCCCATCAATCCATCAGATATGTTGGAGGCTTTCAGACTGTATGTAGTAATCAGCTTGTCATGTATGAAGTGAATTCCGATTCTGATGTTATGTTATGATTAGACTTCCGCTACGTTTATTATGTTAAGTATTCTGCTTTATTTGATTGTATTAGACGTATGTTCATGCCACAGATCGACTTGCAGTCTCTCGGGGCTCCTTGTCCCATGTCTCGATCCAGGTAATACATGACTAGCCATGAAATAAGGGCCCGTGAGTCGGCCAAAATCATAAACTCATAAATCGGTGAAGAACATACATGCTTGAGAAAATCACCATACTTGAATTCATAAAATCATGAAGAGTACTTGTAGGATATCATATCATAAATCATAAATCATAATTTAGGGATTAGGAGAATTTGAATCATAATAGAAACATAAACCTGACTTTTCATGAGACTTGCATAATTGGGCATAATTTTTTAAAACTTGTAATCAAGAATTTATAATCAAAATAGGTATAATATCTGCCTATAAATATTAAAACATGCTTGGAAACATAAAGGGAATTGACCCATAAATTAATCATAGAGAATTTCACAAAATTAGGATAAAACTCCATGAGATCATGAACTTGATCAAGAACTTAAATTCATGGATTGAGAGGAATTTTAAGCATGAGAGTGAAAGGAACTCTCATTCATAGTCCTACATATCTGGGTAAACTGAATCTACACTTTTCTTTAAAAGACCAAGAGATTTGAAGAAGAAATTGAAGAATTCTAGGCTTGATCTTCAATAAGGAATTCCTAATCTTGCATGCATGGGAGGGGAATGATTTAGAATAGGTTTAACCCCTTTAAAATACTAGTTTCAGAGCTTAAAATGACGTAGTATAGGTCTTAAAAGCTTAGAAATTATGAAAATACCCTTAACGAATTCACAAGAAAACTGATCTTGTCAGCTGTCACGACTTGTACCACGAGTTGTACAATCCTCCTACGACTCGTGGTATTCTCTCGTACTGACTAAGTCCGAAAACTCTAATCCCTTGAATATTTCCAAGAATGATACTATGACCCGTAATAGGCTATTACGAGTCATATCAACACTCGTACCATCAACATTTGAAAAATCCCAAGTATTTATGACAATCTGTGCCACGAGTTGTCACCACACACTATGACTCATAGTGGGGACTCATGGTTTGGGGAAAGAAATCTCTGAATTGAACCACGAGTCTCCTATGGCCCTACCACCAACCTATGACTCGTAGGTTGAGTTGTAGTGAAGCAATTCTCCAACTTTTCCTGTTGATCATATTTCAAATCTCGGGTCTAGTCTTTGAAACTTTTAGGGTATTACAATTTTGCAGGTTGCGATCTGCGGTTCGTAGGTGCAACGCAGGAGGGGGTAGTCTACCTAAAGCTCAACCCCTTCACCTGGTTACAATTATTTTTCACAGATAGCTATCCACGACCTGCAGTTGCTCAGTGGATAATATCAAATTTTAAGCCTATTTTTCACAAGTATGAGCCCAATTACGATCTAATGGGTACTTAGACTTCCTCAACAGATTTATCAACAATATTAATGTAATTTCAACAATTTGGACCACTGAAAAACTTCCCTTAAGATGGACATTACCCCGTCTATCATCGGGAAACATAGAGTGACCACTTCAACCAATATTTAAAAAGAAACTTCAGATTTCACAGTACTTACCCATCTTACCACAATTTCATCTACATTCAAGAACAATACAAAAGATGATGATTTTCCCTTAAGAACTATGTCAACCTATCGATAATCGGGAAAAATCATGCATCTCAAGTAAGTGGATTACTCAAATTTCACCCCTACTAAAATTTCAAAGAATAAAAGCACAAGCAAGAGGCATAATAGTTAAAGAACAACACTTCCTACCCAATTAATTTTGCTATTACACGCTTGCCCACAACACCCATAAATATCAATTTTATTATGAATAAGAGAACAAGTATTAAGAGGTGGGGAAAAACATGGGCCATGGAAAATCAAATCTATCAGCAGGGCACATCTACTAGCATAGGTGGTGGTCAGCGCCAAAACAGATTCTATGCCTTAGCATCCCTCCAAGAGCAGGAGGTCTCCCTGGATGTAGTCACTGGTATGTTGCGAGTTTTCCATCTTGACGAATATGCTTTGTTAGATCCAGGGGCTACCTTGTCTTTTGTGACACCTTATGTGGCTTGTAGTTTTGAAGTCAGTCCCGAAATCTTATCAGAACCCTTCTCAGTCTCTAGTCTAGTGGGTGATTCAGTTATAGCTAGACGGGTGTATAGAAGTTGCTCGGTTGAAGTCCTTCAGAAGTCACCTCAGCAGATTTAGTAGAGTTATCCATAATCGATATTGATGTTATCCTCTGTGTGGATTGGCTATTCTCATGTTATGCCTCAGTTAATTGTAGAACCCAGGCAGTAGAGTTCAGATTTCTGGGTGAATCAGTCTTAGAATGGAAGGGTAGTTCAGCTATGCCTGTAGGTCATTTTATTTCCTACCTTAAGGGTAGAAAGATGATCTCCAAAGGTTGTGTATGCCATCTAGGTAGGGTTAAGGATGCTACATCCGAGACCCCGACTATCCAGTCAGTCCCAGTAGTATGCGAGTATCCAAAAGTCTTCACAGATGATCTACCGGGAATCCCTCCCGAGCCGGAGATTGATTTTGGTATTGACCTTCTCCCCGATACGCAACCTATATCTATTCCTCCTTATAGAATGGCTCCAGTCAAGTTAAAGGAATTGAAGGAGAAGTTCAAGGACCTGTTAGACAAGGGTTTCATTAGACCGAGGAAATCCCCATAGGGTGCACCAGTTCTCTTTTTCCGAAAGAAAAATGGTTCTCTTCGTATGTGTATTGATTATCGACAATTGAACAAGGTTACCATCAAGAATAGGTATCCTTTGCCCAGGATTGATGATTTGTTTGACCAGCTTTAGGGGGATAAATTTTTTTTGAAGATAGACCTCAGGTCCGAATTCCATCAGCTCAGGATTTAGGAGAGTGACATCCCGAAAACAGCCTTCAGGACGCGGTATGGTCATTATGAGTTTGTAGTTATGCCTTTTGAACTAAAGAATGCTCCTACTGCTTTTATGGACTTGATGAACAGGGTGTTCAAGCTATACTTGGATATGTTCGTGATCGTGTTTATTGATGACATCCTGATATACTCTCGGAGCAAGGAGGAGCATGCCGCTCATTTAAGGGTGGTATTAAAGACTTTCAAGGATAGCCAATTATATGCTAAATTCAGTAAATATAAGTTTTGGTTGAACTCAGTGACATTTTTGGGCCATGTGGTGTCAAGTGAGGGCATAAAGTTGGACTCTTAGAAAATAGAGGCGGTGAAGAAGTGGCCTAGACCGGTGAATCCTTCAGATATCAGGAGCTTCTTAGGCTTAGCGGGTTACTATCAGAGGTTTGTTGAGGGATTTTCATCTATCGCGGCTGTTCACAAAATTGACCCAACAAATAGTGAAGTTCCAATGGTCGGATGCTTGTGAAAGGAGCTTTTAGGAGTTGAAGACTCGACTTACCTCAGCACCGGTGTTAAACCTATCTGAGGGTACCAATGGGTTTGTGGTTTATTGAGATGTTTGTAGGATTTGTCTTGGTACTGTATTGATGCAGTACGACAAGGTTATAGCATATGCTTCCAGACAACTGAAGGTTCATGAGAAGAATTACCCTACCCATGATCTTGAATTGGCGGCAGTGGTATTTGCATTGAAGATCTGGAGACACTATTTGTATAGGGTCCATGTGGATGTGTTTGTGGACCACAAGAGCCTACAATATGTGTTTACCCAAAAGGACTTAAATCTGCGGCAAAGAAGGTCGTTGGAGTTACTCAAGATTATGATATGAGTGTCCTTTACCATCCAGGTAAGGCCAATAAGGTAGCAGACAAACTTAGTAGACTCTCTATGGAGAGTGGTGTCCCATGTAGATGAGGGAAAAAAGGAGATGGCGAAGGATGTGCATCGACTTGCGAAGTTGGGAGTTCATTTGGTTGACTCGACTGACGGTGGTGTTATTTTTCAGAACGGATCAGAATCATCCTTGGTGACTGATGTGAAAGCTAGGCAAGACGAGGACCCCATCTTGGTAAAGTTAAAGGAAGCAATTTAGAATCAAAAGGTAGAGGTCTTCTCCAAAGGGGGAGATGGTGTGCATCGATATCAGGGTCGCTTGTGTGTCCCGGACGTTGATGATTTGAGTTGTCGGATGTTGCATGAGACTCATGGTTCAAGATATTCGATACATCCAGGTGCCACCAAGATGTACTGTGACCTACATGAAGTCTATTGGTGGAATGGCATAAAGAAGGACATCGCATAATTTGTAGTTAAGTGTCCAAATTGTCAACAAGTGAAGGTTGAACACAAAAGACCAGGGGGTATGCTTCAAGACATAAGTATCCCTACTTAGAAGTGGGAAGAAATCAATATGGACTTCATTATAGGGTTGCCTCGCACTCGTCGGCATTAGTGAACGTGTCACAAGCTAACTCCTATTTTTTTTAAAGTTTTTGTAAAAATGAAGAATTAAATTCGATTTTCTCTCTGATTTACTATGGCGATGAAGAATCAAATTATCACTATATTTATTCCTTTTTCTACTTCTTTTGTTGTAGATAGGTTGAACAAAGCCTCTCATTTTCTACCGATCAAAACCAATGATTCCACAAAGGATTATGCAAACTATACATTCGTAGTTCGGTTGCATGGAATGCCCTTGTCCATCACATAAGACAGAGGTACTCAGTTTACCTCTCAGTTCTGGAGATCGTTTCAAAAGGGACTTGGTACTCAGGTCAAGCTCAGTACAACATTTCACCTGCAGACAGATGGTCAAGCAGCGGGTATAATGAACTTACCCACTTTGATGAGAAGGTCCTCAATTATTCCCTCTAGTGCCATGGTGGACTTGTCTGCCAATTTACTCGTGTTGACCTCAGCTGACCCAACCCCAAGGTGTTAAACGAAGATAGGGGCATTAGATTTACTACTTCCCCTAAGTTACAAAGAGATCTTATCACTTCAGCTTCACCAATTTGTATGGGGAGGGTAAAACTCCTTGGGTCCTTGAGCTTTTTTGGCATCTTGCTCATTACCATATAGCTGCACTCCTCAGTCAGTGCCACTGTCTGGACATCCACCAATCTAACTTTGTTGGCCACCACATCATTTAAGTACTTAGCGTACCTTGGCCACCAAATTGATGTGATGTTCTTTGAAAATATCAAAGAACTTTTTAACACATTCCTCCTCGTTGCTCTTCTTGAGTCTTTGCGGGAATGGTGGTGGTGGTCTCTGTGTTGGTTGCAGTGATGATTGTGTATTGTGTTGCACAACTCTTGTACTGAAAGCGAAGGGTAACTCCAGGATGAGCATATAGGAGGAGCGTAAAATTTAGATTGGGGCACTAAATGAGATCCCGACCTTGAAGAGATTGTTTGATATTTATGAGTTAGAATGGATGGCAGAGACCCCAGAAAAAAATATAGTGCTGAACTAATTCTAGCGTTCTATGCCAACTATATGGTCACACTTGAGAACAATACTCCGAAGGAGAAGAAGGCAAGGGATCAACTGGTTGTTGTGATGGTTAGGGGGGAAGATATTGACATTTCAGAGAGGACTATCTCCAGATTTTTGTATGGCCCCAAATTGGAGGCTCCGGCTGCTACACTATACTTTGATTACAGGATGGAGGCCTTGAAAAAGGTCAAATAGCTATGTGCAAAGGTTTGGCTAATGCACTTCAAATGGCTAGCCAACATCATTGCTGAGCCAAAAGAGGAAGTATAGTGGGTGAATAGTGGAAAACAGGTAACAAAGGAATCGTTGAATTTCATTGCAAAACTTACGGGCTCTAGTCTAACACCGTGTAATGTCGACAAAAAATGACAACGCAATGAATGTAGATCGGGAAGGTTTGTTGGCCAGCATCATTTCAGAGTATGACTTAAACATTTATAGGATCATAATAGAGGAGATTCAGGAGCTAGCTTTATTGGTGAGTACTAGTATTCATTTCTCGAGCCTTGTGTGCCGACTATGTAGGGAATACAGTATCCGTCTTCTATCAGATATTGATGAACTGATTGGGGGAAACAAGACTATGGTCATCGCCTTGATTAGCGATGATATAAACTTGGTGGATAGAGTCAGAGGTCAGACATAAGTATTGGGACCCAAAGTAGTTGAGGGATCTATAGGTATGGGAAAGCAGGTTGAGGCCCCTACCCAGCTTGAGCCAAGTGGTGATGTTTTGACCTCTAAGGATGGAGATATAATAGCTACACTTAGCACATCGTCTGCTCTAGCATCGGTGATGTGTTTTTAATTTACCAACTCATTTGGCTCTTAAGCATGAAGTATTACTTTGTTTTAACACAATTTAGAAAGGGTTTATGCCTTTTCTCTTCTTTTGTGCTATCATTTTATTGAAACTAAGAAGATAAAGGAATTAAACTGAAAACAATCAACTAGAAGAAAAACAAGGACATGTGTGCCACATATGTGCATCAACATTTAGCAGATTCCATGTAGAAAGATATGGAGATTTGCTAGAGCCAGATATGTGTGCCGCAGATTGGTATCTGCGGCCTATAAATGTCAACGCAGAAGAGATAGAAGGAGCACTGCTTGGGCTTGAAGACGTATTTGCGAGCAGCATATTGGCACCTGCAAAATGCAGGTGCATCGCAAGTGATTTGCGTCACCATTGAAGGGAAAAATCATCTAGAAAGTCACACACGTACCTGAGCATCTTCCAAGGCCATTTTTTTATAGCTGTGCATAGAATTTATGCTGATTTTTTTACCCGATTGTACATATAATATTAGAGAGGACATTTTATGAAGGAGAGACTACAATAGAGAGAATATTGTAGAGAGTGATAGATATAGTACATTTTTTGATATTCTTCTACATTCTCTTTTAGAAAAACACCACTGTTGAAAGCTCAAAAGCTGATAATTGATTTTATTTGCTGATGATGTATGGAATTGAGATAATTTTTCCTTGGTATAATTTTCTTAATTATGAGTAGCTAAATTCCCCTCTAGGAGTGTGTGGGGATGATGGGTGTTTAGATCCATTAATTGTTCATAGATTTAAGTAGTAAGCATTGATCTACTGATTTCTTCAAATTTTAATTCAATAATTAGTGGTTGCGAACAATAATTGAGCTCTCTAATTTTGCTTTTACTTGAAAAAGGAAAGTGAAGTTGGGTAAAACTTCAATAGTTAGGAATTGGAGTTTTTGATCTATGGGTTGCAGCTAGAAATAATCTACACCCAAATTCAAGCTCCATTAAAGGCTTAGAGCTAGAAATAATCTAAACCCTACCTCGAGCATTGTTTGGCTGTGTAGTAGATTTTGACATCGGGGTTTAAGAAAACCCAAAGTAAGCATACCCTTTTCGTTGAGAAGCATCGATTGCAGCCCAAAGCCAAGACTATCCATGCACTAATTGAATCTAAGTCCCTTAGTCAATATCTATCAAATTGATACCCCATCAAGTGCAGGACTCTAGTCTCTCATCTTGTTATCAACAATCGTTTCTCCCTTTTCTTTGATTAAATTTTGCATTTAAAGTTGTTTAACATAATCCCCCAAATTTTATTTTATTTTTTAGACATGGTGCATGCTTATGTGAATTAATTTAAAATGATTGGTGAATCTAACATACAATTCTTGCGAATTTGACCCCAACACTTTGTTGGGTTACTTGTTTTGCGACAACTGTAGCCACCTCCCTAATGGGAGAGTTGTTTTGGAGGTTATCAAAAATGGTCCATTGCCAGGAATTGGAATTTGATTACCATTTGTTGTTTCTTGATTCACATTCATGTTGCATCTTGTTTTCTTTTATTTTGTTTAGTTATTTTTGTTGGCTGAATAAGAGAAAGATGAGTCACTCTAGTGATATTGTTGTGCAGATGGATTTATAGATGTTGAAAATGAGCTTTTACTGGGTTTCAAGTCAATTAGGAAGGTTTTATGCCCTTTTTGTTGAATGTTTGTAGGTATTCAATTTAAACAGACGAAGTGAAGGATTTGAACAAAAAACATGATTTGGACCGATAAAGGAGGACTTGCATTTCGCAGGTTGACACCTATGAAACACAAGCCAAACGTAGAAGGAAACTGCTGGGAATTCGATGGCACACCTGTGGAATGCAGGTCAGCACCAGGCGAAACACAGGTGCTAATGCCGGATCACACCTGGACTTACTGACCCACAACTACGAGCAAGTGATGCCCTTATACGCCTAAATTACACCTCTATGATAAAAATTATAACATGGTCAATGTAAAATATAGAATCTAATAAGGTTGGGATCGAATCCCACTAGGGAATATGGTGAAAACTAATTCTTATGTTAGTATTTTCTTTTAGTAAAATATTTTTCTAAAACTGGGGGTTTGGGAATTGTGGTTCGATTCACTATCTGTCAAATGCCTAGAATACCAACTATGATTTATTAACTATCCTATCTGAATATGTCCTACCCATGGAAAGGTACGGACACCCTCTCGACTAGGGTTACANCACTATCTGTCAAATGCCTAGAATACCAACTATGATTTATTAACTATCCTATCTGAATATTTCTCAACCTATTCAGAAATGTATCACTCTCATCTTTTCAAACTAAGGGTGGATCATCGATGAGTTACCATAATTAACCTCAATTGATTAATCTTATTACACATTAATCGTCAGTCAAGGGTTAATGCCTTGAATCCATATCACCAATTCTTTTTCATCCAGATTTATACACCTTACTCAAGCATGTAAAACCTAGGGTTTGTTCTAATGTTTGCAACCATTAGAAGTCACTAAAAGTGAAAGTAATAATAAACACGATTGCATTAAACTCATCCATGCATCAATCACCGTTATTACGTCATTCTACCATGAACCACACAACTGTAGTAATAGAACTTAGCCACATATGATCATTGAACTCATAACATAAGGCATATTCATCAAAGAAGATTTAACTTACAAAGAAGAGATGAAACCTTAATTATGATTCTAATAATCCAACAATATTTCTACAAGAATCTTTCAAAAGTAACGTATAAAGTGGATCTTCTCTCTCTCAAATTTAACGTACAAATCGCTCTTCTCTCTCTCAAAAGTCTGATGCTAAAAATAAACCTAGCAGATGCTACTTATAGTTTAGAATAATTCAAAATTGTACTGAAAATGGGAGATCCCACTTCTCAAGTGACGCCCAAGTTGACGTCCCGTCGGCAAAGTGACGGTCTGTCACTTGCGCCGACACTCCTTATCCAGTGTATCATCAAATCCGCATCTTGATGATGGTATGCTTGATGGTCCATTGGAGAGGTAACGGTCTATCACCTGGGCTGTCACTTTCAGTTCTTTTTGTTCAGCTTCTATTTAAGCCCAACGGTGGTGGTGATGGTCCATCACACTGGTGACTGCCTATCAGATAGGACGTCAAGTTATTATTTCAGCCTGTTTCACACCATGTATTTGCTTTGCTTTATCTTCCTGTATAATACACACAAAACCATCAAAATAACCAAAAGTTACTCAAGAACATGAATCAATTCATAGTTAGAAGGATCAAATGTGTCATCAAATGCTGGCGTATCAACACCCTTAACATAGAATATTTTATTTTTCTCAAGCATCACACCAGACACCTCATTAAAGCAAAAGAAAATCAGGAT
>JACEIK010004536.1:19466-31963 GCA_018107945.1 Datura stramonium
CTACGTATGACATAATGTTATCAAAATAGTACTTTACATACACTATCAACAACTATCCTAACAACTAGCCATCATTAACACTTTTCGAGTTCCTTCACCACAAAGAAGTCCAAACTCACATTCAAAGTTATTTGCCTGAGGACTAGAACAAGAAACTCACTCTCACAAAAAAATTTATAACAATGCACATGAGAAATCATAAGCTTGCCTATATAATCACTGTTTCAGGTTCTTTGGAAACTTGTTTAGGATCACTATAGGACTTTCTTGGCTTGTAATGTAGGCTTGGGGACATATAGGGTACATGTAGATAAAGTGACTTGACCCTTCTTAGTGCTAGGCTATTTCTCTTGCTCTGCTCTTATTTTATCTCCTTATTCTCTTTTATTCATTTTCCTTCTCAAATCATGGGTGTGGTTTTCATTTGAATTTTCTTTTTCCTCATCGAAACATCACTATATTTATTTTCTTGTCTTTTTATTTTTTATTGAAACTTTGTTCTCTTTTCTTTACTTTTCTTCATCAACCATACCACACCCATTTATTTTCAATCAACAGATTCTACCTTCCATACCCAACTTCTTATGCACCCCTATTATAGTTACCCTCAACTTAGGTGATTTTCCTGAGTTGAGGTACACCATGTCCAAGGAGGAACCAGGGCCAAAACAAGTTTATTATAAAAACATAGGTAGGAAAATAGGCTAATAAAATGTATGGGTCAATTAGGCTCAAAATCAGGGATCAAGGGATTATTCACATTGTATAGATAGTCATATAGGCTCAATGGACTATTACAAAAGATGGCCTATGACATCCTAGTCAGTTATCCTATAACCTTAGCAAGATAAACTAGACAAGTTCTAGATATGTGCACAATCTAAGAACAATAACAATTAATCTCACACACACTTGGCACCAATTTGCACTATCAGTGACTAATTATTAGAATATTCCCTAGCTTAAGAAAAATTTCTATATCAATATATAAATAATGTCAAGCATAGATCCTTCAAAGTCAATATATTACAAAGATACACATATGCCACATCAAAAGATTGTAGGGGTCTCAATGTTCCAACATTTTTAACAAAAAGATGTTTATTTCTGCAAATGCTTTAATTTTTCCCAAATTTTCTTTTACAAACCAAACAACACATAATTTCAAAATCAACAGGTATGACAGACTCATAGGTACCCCCACTCCCTAACAAAAAAAGGATATTGTCCCCAATGCATATACGTAAAATTTCCAAACTAAAAGTAGGGTAAACAAGTAAAGCTCTATACTCCAGAGTCTAGCACAACTGTCTAGGGTAGAGTGACCCCAGAAACCTCAGCAGTGGCTTTAGTGGCGACTGTCACGCTCAAAGGATCAGGCATGGCAGATTCTGTATCTGGAGGTGGTGTGATGAAATTTTGCAACTCTGATGAAACTGTGGCACCTGTGACATGCCCCTCAACTCGGTCAACTAAACTAGAGGAGACCCCACTAACTCGAGCTCACATCTTCTTAATGCGCATCTCCTTTTCTACCCATGACTGTTTAAGAGCCTCTCGCAATTCTTGTCTGCTTTTCTTATGCTTCTTTTTCTTGTGGGATTTTCCCTCATCTCTAGTACTATCTCATGGCCATTTACCTTCCACCTTAGGATGCTCGCCCAACAAATCAATAAAGGGTAGATCATCCTCCGACTTCTCAAATCTGGGAATGGGGAAATCTTGGGGCTTCCGCTCCTGTTGTAGTTTTAGAATTCAACTTGAGCCTTTTTCAGCTCAGTAGCAAACCTTACCAGATCTGGCACTGTGAGATCTTTTAGTCTGTCATTCATCTCGCTTCCATGGCATCACTATAAGTGTGAACATTTTTGTATGGCTCTAAAGTAGCTGTGATGGCATGGTCAACAAAAAGGTCTAGCTGCTCAGCAAATAGCTTCATTTGCTGCTCTTGTCGGTCTGCTTTCTTAACCACCCTAGAAAAGTTTGCTGGTGTGAATGCATACTTGGAAAATTGAGGCATGGCAGATGACATCTCAACTGAGTCCACTCCCGATTGTGTCGCAGCTGCACTAGAAGTTGGTGGTGTGGATGTGGGAATGGGGGTAGTATGGCAAACTAACTCTGTTCTTGTAGCTTCTCTAGTTGGGTTAGTGGTTTTGTTAGTTTCCTTTGCAGTTTTGACCATTGGACCCAAACACCTCAGGTTTGTGGAGTTTCAGGTCATATCATGATTCATCCCTCAACTTCTCCAAGTCATACTTCTTTTTAGCATATGTTTCCACATCAATACCAGCCAATATAGGGAAATAAGCTTCTCTGTATAGCCGGTTATTAATCATGAAAATAGAAAAAAGATAGATAACTTTATTGTTCTACAATGCATCTCCTTAGAGATAAATGCTCCAATGTTCAATGGGAACCCAAAAATTAGGCTAGCCACTAGTACCACTCTATCTTCAGCCGAAGTGTTATCTCCCCCTATTGGAAATAGCCGAAACTGAACCACTTCCCACCAAAAATTTGCTGCAAATGTCAGTGTGGACTCCACTATTATTTCCTTGGTATTTGTCATCCAAGAGGGCTGACCATCCATTAGAACATATGCTAACCACCCATGTTGATCATGTCGCATTTTCATTCGGTATTCAAACTCAGCAACGCTTGCTAGTGGTGTAAAGTAAGGCCCATAGAGCATCCTATTTATGGGCTCTGTTGAGATGTCTACCATTTCTCCCCAAATTGGTATTCGTCCTTGCAGGCGCATTTCTGACGGTTTCTGCTCCTTTTATCACTGACCCTGCAGAATAGCTATGTAGTTCGCATAGAATTTGCGAACTGTGTAGGGTTATAAAGGTCTGGTGCTTCACTCATCATCCCAGGCAATAGAACTTGTACTTACCCTCAATATCGGGGTACTCAAGCAATTCAGAGTCGATGATCCTCACTTCCTTAGCAATGCTGCATTTGAAGTGTCCTCTCGCTGTGGTAGTAAGGCCCTCTTAAAAGTGCTTTTTAGCCCCTTTTACTTGCCAGCGCAAACTGTCCCCAAAACCTGGCGATTTGCCCTTTATTAGGTCTCCCCTTATTGTCTCAGTATCCCCTGATGGACTACTAGTGGCCTCATTGCCACTCCTTTCATCTGAATTAGAATTGTCACTGCTTGAACTAGATCCATCTGCTGAAGAAACATTTCCCTCATCAGACTAGGGATATGCAATTTATTGTCTAGCAGTGGATCTAGTTTGGTAACCTTGTGATGGTTCAGTAGTTCCAACCAACTGTATCTCACCCTTAAAGTCAGTGTTTTCATCTCAGAGGTGGTGCATAGTGTCAGCTCTCTCAATCTTCCTTCTTGCACCACCTCTAGTAGGTTGAAACTTAGGTGGCATGAGTACCTGTAAAAGCCGAGCTATTAGTGTCAAAGGTAATATGAGAAAACATGTTACAATAGTGGGATTTAACTGAAAGTAAGACATGAGTGACAAAGTGGTTGATGGGCCATCACATAAGTGATGGTCCATCATTTCCTCCGTTAGGTGTATCCAGTGTTTGCTTATTTGATGGCCCATCCTTTCATTATTTAGGTGTATTAAGTGTTTGCTTATTTTCACAAAGAGGCAACGGTGCAAGATGACAGTCCGTCACAATGGTGATGGTCCATCACTAACTCCATCACTCTAAATCCAATAACACCCCATTGGAACCCACAAGTGATGGTGAATGTTATGGTCCATCATCAAGATGATGGAATATAACTTTATTTGTCACATGCGATTTTTGTTTAGTTCAAAGCTAACAACACTAACGATGTCGGTCGGACATGTGACAGCCTACCAATTATCTCGTCAAGCTACCATTTCGCGCACAACAATAGTGGGTACTCAAGCTTCCCTACACCATGTATCCTCAGACTAAAACAACCCATAAGAAAACTGACTATTTCCCTTAGGAATGTCATCACTCAATCCATCATAGGACACAACCATTTTACACAGACTTAGGTTCCTCTCCTACACATCAATTTGACATATATTCAATATGAGGCTCCTAGGTTTACACACTTCTTACAGATATTCAACGGGACTGATTAATCACAAGGATTATGCTTAACTATACTCATATCACCAACATCATTACTCATCCCACACACTATGAACAAGAATGAAACATGTACGACATACATATGAAATTTGGGCAAGAAAATAACAAATATCAGACAAGGTTCCGTTCAAACTATTCACCCAACACTATAATTTGAGTAGTGATCGACAGGGAATGGATGAGATTAGATAGCAAGATGGATGATGGCTTCGATCATGGTTATTGCAGTTATGGGTGTGAAGAGGTCGGAGGAGAGAAAAGGAAATAAAATGAAATAAAGAAAAATTCAAACAGTCGGGGGTAATTAGGAATGAAAGTGGGTCGGATATGGATTAGATAAGTTTGTTGGATCAGCGTAGGGCTTTTTAGGATTTTACTTACCTGATTAGATGACGGATCAAGTGATGGTCCATCAGGCACACGATGTTTCATAAACTTGCTCGTCATGCGAATACCACTAATGCCTTCAGTTATCTCCAAGTGACAAAGGTGTTGACGGTCACAAGGATGTCGTCCCATCAAAGTTCAATGTACCATCGCTCAAATGTACCTTCGCTCTTATACAGATTCCATGTTCTTGCAACCACTTTTGATGACACAAATGATAGCTTGTTAGACATCTGACGGCTCATCAAATTGAATATCAAGCTTATCAAGAATACCCATTCTTTTCCTTTTATCCTGACGGTTCATAGTGATAGCTCGTCATGTATCTGATGGCTTCTTAGTGGTGGTCTTCACCAGCTTCAGGAATACTTGTACCTACACACTTAACACCCCTTTCAAACAAGTATCATATCAAAATCAAACAAGAATTATATTCAAAATACAACACTCTTGGGTTACCTCCCAAGCAGTGGCTAATTTAACTTCACGGCACGACTCAAGTACCTTGATTACTCAGACTTCATCAAGGTACACTAGTTCCAATACCTTTACCTCCTTTGGTACTCCATCGAACTGCTTCACATGTTAGCCATTCACTTTGAAGTGCTCCCCTTTTTGATTTTCAAGCTTAATAGCTCCAGATGGGAATACTTGTGTTACTTTGAACAGGCTAGACGATTTTGATCGAAGTTTTCTCAGAAACAGATGGAGTCTAGAGTTGAACAAACACCACAAGATCTCTGGGGCTAAACTCCCTGTTTTCAATCCTTCGGTCATGGTACATCTTCATCTTTTCCTTACACAACGCAACCCTCTCATATGCCTTTAGACGGAACTCATCCATCTCATTAATCAAATCTAGCCACAAATGTGCAGCCTCGCTCCAACTCAAGTTGAGCTTCTTGAGTGCCCACAAAGCCTTATGCTCTAGCTCAACAAGTAAATGACAAGCTTTCCCAAACACTAACTGATATGGAGACATCCCAATAGGAATTTTAAATGTTGTTCAGTATTCCCATAATGCATCATTAAGTTTTCAAGACCAATTTATTCGGTTAGCATTCACTGTTTTGGCTAGGATGGTTTTAATATCCCAATTTGACACCTCCACTTGTCCACTAGACTTCGGATGATATGGGGTAGCCACTTTGTGCTACTTAACTCCATAATTTTCTAGCAGAGCACTGAAAACAATATTGCAAAAAGGGGAACGCCCGTCGCTGACAATAGCTCTCGGAGTACCAAACCTTGGAAAATATTTTTCTTCAAGAAAATTGCAACAGTTTCGCCATTATTATCTGCCAATTCCATAGCTTCTACCCACTTTGAGACATAGTCCACTGCTACCAAAATGTACTTCTACCCATATGAGCTCACAAACGGACCCATGAAGTCTATGCCCCATACATCGAACAATTCCACTTCTAGAACAAGGGTCATATGTAATTCATGCCTTCTAGATATATCTCCCTGTCTCCCGCATTGATCATATTCCTTTACAAAATCATGGGCATCCTGATGTATTGTAGGCCAGCAGTACCCACATTGCAAATTTTTTGGGCCGTCTGAGCGACCCCATGGTGTCCCCCAACAGGAGATAAATGGCATGCCTCTAAGATACTCAACATTTTTGCTTCTAAGATACATCTCCTTATTAGGCTATCATCACATGCGCAAAATAGATATGGCTCATCCCAAAACTATTTTTTACATAATGAAGGAACTTTTTTTGCTAGTGGAAAGTTAAGTCTTTTGGTGTCATATCACTGAATATAATTGGAAAAGTCAACAAAACAATGGAATGAGATCAACTATTGTAGCTAATACCCGTTCATCAGGGAATGAGTCATCAATCTCCTCATCATTTGTTACTCTTCCCTCATCTTCAAGTTTGGATAAGTGATCTGCTACTTGATTTTCACGTTTTTTATGGTCTTTGACTTCAAAGTCAAATTCTTGCAGCAGAAGGACCCATCTTATGGACATTGGTTTTACATCTTTCTTTTCCATGAGATATCTTAAGTCGGCATGATAAGTTTGCACAATAACTGTGGTGCCAAGAAAATATGCCCCAAGTTTTTTAAAGGCATATACCACCGGTACGAACTCCTGCTCAGTCACTATATAGTTTTCTGTGCTCCATTTAATGCTTTGCTAGCATAATAGTGGGGTGGAAAATCTTGTCTCTCTTTTTCCCTAACACATCTCCGAGTGCAACCCTACTAGCATCACACATCACTTAAAATGGTTGCGACTAATCTGGTGCAATTATTATCGGGGCAACAACTAACTTTGCTTTCAAGTTTTCAAAAGCTTTCAGGAACTCCTCATGAAACACAAATTTGGTATCTTTCTCTAATAGCTTGCACAATGAATTTGCAATTTTTGAGAAATCCTTTATGAATCATCGGTAAAATCCTACATGACCCAAAAAACTTCTCACTCCCTTTATCGATATTGGTGGGGGAAACTTCTCAATCACCTCAATATTTGCCCTGACCATTTCTATGTCCTTTTCTGATATCTTGTGTCCTAGAACAATTCCTTCTTTCTCCATAAAATGGCACTTCTCCCAATTCAACACAAGATTTGCTTCCTCACATCGCTCTAACGCCTTTCCAAGATTGGCCAAGTAGTCTTCAAATGTTTCACCAACGATTGAGAAGCCATCAATAAAAAATTCCAAGGTATCCTCCACCATATCAGAGAATGTTGATATCATACACCTCTGTAAAGTTGCAATTACATTGCATAACCTAAATAACATGCGTCCGAAAGCAAAGGTCCCATAAGGAAAAGTAAACATTGTCTTCTCTTGGTCCTCTAGTGCAATTGATATTTTTTTTACATCCACAATAACCATATAGGAACCAATACCACTCTCCGCCTACCATCCTATCTAGAATTTGATCCATGAACGACATTGGAAAGTGATCTTTGAGTGTCCAAGTGTTCAACTTCCGATATTCTATACTGACGCGCCAGCCTGTGACGGGTCTCAATGGAATCAACTCATTCTGCTCATTTGCCACCATAGTCATGCCTCCCTTTTTTGGGACGCATTGCATCGGACTCACCCATTTGTTGTCAGAGATTGGGTACATAGCATATGTATCCAACCATTTGATTATCTCCTTTTTTACATCCTCTTGCATTAGTGGATTGAGTATGTGTTGATGTTCTCTAATTGGGACACAATCAACTTCTTGCTGAATTTTGTTAGTACATAACCCCGGGGGAATCCCAATAAGGTCAGCAATTGTGCCTCCAATTTCTCTCTTATACCTTTTAAGCACGACAACTAGAGCTTCAACCTGCAATTCTACTAGATCAGCTGCCGCGATGACTGGCAGTGTGTTGTTATATCCCAAGAGCATATACCACAAATGACTAGGTAGTGCTTTCAACTCCAACACTAGTATTTCTTCAATAGAGGGTTTTGTTGGAGGAGTGGGTCTATTCTTTAAATTCAAATCCAACTTCATTGGAGCATATGAATAAGAACCCATCCTTGCTAATGCATTCACTACCTCTTCGTACTCCTGAATATGATCATCAGCAAAATTCATCATCTCAACAGCTAGAATGTCAACTACATAGCTCTCTACTCTGGGTGATTTAACTATACCTTCATCAATAACATCAATAACGGAGACTACAATCATGTCTTTCGGCTATTTCATGGATTTGCAGACATTGAACCTTACCTCTTCATTGTTCAGTCTGAAGTTCAACTCTCCACTCTCCATATGCACCAATGCTCTTCCAGTTGCTAATAATGTCCTACCAAGAATGATAAGGACTTCAAACACCACTTCGCAGTCCAAGATTATGAAGTTTGTAGGAAATATAAAGTGCTTCACCTTAACTAGCGCATCACATAGAATACCCATAGGCCTCTTAACTGGTCGGTCGGCCATTAACAACCTCATAGTATTCGGTTTGGGGGCTTCCAAGCCCAACTATTTGTATCTGGCCAGTGGCATCATGTTGGTGTCAGTACCCAATTCACATAGAGCTTTGGCGAACTTTAAGGCTCCATTGGTGTATGGAATTTTGAACGCCCCTGGATCTTCTTTTTTCTAAACCAGTGAACATGACGAGATCACGTTATAATGATGAATATTGTTTGCTAGTTCATAATCGATAGTCCTCTTCTTTGTGACCAAGTCTGTCATGAACTTGGCATAACCTGGCATCTGCTCAAGGGCTTCCACTAATGGATGTTTATTGACAACTGTTTCAACATAGAGACAAACTTGTGGAATTTTCCATCTTCCACCTTCTTTTTCGACTTCTGATGGAATGGAGGTGGAGGTCTCGAAATTTGAGTCAAAGGCTTAACCATCTTCGTTCCTTTTGCTTTATCTTCATCTCCCTGATTGTTCTCTCTGACTTCTGGCTTTATAGGCTTAGTCAAATTTAGCTTCTCCACCTCATCTTCATTTATATGCTTTGTTTCTTAAGCTAACTCCTCAATTTGCTCTGCGACAATAGGAGTGGTCTCAGACAATTTCCTTCCACTTCTTGTTATAATAGCCATGCAGTGGCTATCCTTCCTCATATTTGCACTGTATCACTTGGAAAAGCCCTACTCTTCCTCTGATTAAGGGTTGTAGACATTTGCCCCATTTGCACTCCAGTTGTTTAATGGCGGCTGAGTGTGAGTCTATAAGCTGAATCATATTGGAGTGGTCACTCTTCATCTCTTTCACTCTTGAGTCAGCAGATTCGACTCTTTGCAGTACCTTGGATAATATTTCTTCCATCTTTGAACTTGCTGCATCATTATTGCTTCACTCTCGATTTCTAGGGGGCATACATACTCCACTACGATCATTTCTGTAGCTTTCTTTGTTCTTCCATCTACCCTGTTCTCTATCTCTGTAACTAGCTCTGTCATAATAATTATTCTTTGGATAGTTTCGACCATGGTTTCCTTGGCCATTTGTCTGAAACCCCCCCCCCCACCTCCCCATGCCGTTCAAGTACTTAGCTTCTTTTTCAGAGTATGATCCATGTTGCTCTTGTCTGGTAGCCTTACCCATAACATTAACTTTCTTGGCACCACCTATAAGTAAATGCTTAGTAATCAACCTAACTGAGTTTTCATATGCGCCATATCTTGATCTCCCTCTTCTTCTTTCTGGTGCTGCACAATAGTTGACCCAACTGCATAGAAATTACCAGAGACTTCAGAGTCTCTAGTGTGCCAAGCCCTGTTAGTCTTGGTGAATCTATCTAGTACAGCTGCCACCTCAATGTATGTACAGGAAATCAATGACCCTCCAGTCACAGTATCAGCAATCGGCTTAGTTGTCGAATTTAGGGACCTATAAAAAGTCTCCATCAGATGCTCATAAGATAATTGATGGTTGTGGCACTAGTTGAGTTTCATGTTGAATCACAGCCACGCCTCACAAGATAGCTGTCTGAAATTGTTTAACTCATTTCTTAGTTGCAAAATTCTGGAAGGTGGAGAGAATCTCTCCAGAAAAGCATCTTTTAGCTCTCTCTAGTTCATGATTGAGTCATGTGGAAACTCATTCAGCCACATTGTTGCCTCGCTAGATAGAGACAACGGAGACAACCTTAATCAAATAGCATTCTGACTAACCCCTGGAAATTCAAATGATTTGCAGATCCCCATGAAGTTAATCAGATGCAAGTTCGGGTCATCACCAGCTACTCCTCTGAACAAGCCCTTCAAGTTCAATAACTGGATCATAAAGCTTGTGATGTTGAACTTAGCTCCTGGTGCTAATGGTGGAGGGACTATGGCTCCAGTAGCACCAATTCCATCCAAGTTAATATCGTCTTCCTCATCATAATCAAATGGAATTGCATGCCTACGTTGTTCCATAGATCTCTATGGCTGCCGATGATTCCCAGGGGCTATATCCTCCACATTTTGCTCATTCAACTCATCCCTAACAACATCATCATTCTAGTTGTTAGCAACATGTTGATTATTTCCCCTGTCTTGAGCATTAGCAAGCTGTTGTAACCTTGTTGTTTCATGCTCTTGTGCGTTCATAAGTCTCCTCAAAGATCTCTCTAACTAGAGATTATAAGGAGTTAATGATTCGCCCCGACTTCGGGTATTTGGTATGCACTACCCTGTACACTGTATAGATAGAAACAAAAAATAAAATTAAAATTAGGAAATAAGACTAAGAGTCAAATAAGCACACTTGACTGAATCTATAACCGTACTCCCCGACAATGGCTTCAAAATTTTATATGCCCGAATTACACCTCTATGATAAGAAGTATAACGCGGTCAATGTCAAATATAGAACCCAATAAGGTTGTGGTTGAATCCCACTAGGAATATGGTGAAAATTAAGTCTTATGTAAGTATTTTATTGCAGTCAAATATTTCTGTAAAACTGGGGGTCTAGGAATTGTGCTTCGGTTCACTATCAGTCAAATGCAAACAATACCAACTATGATTTATTACTATTGATTTCAAGAAGAAAGTAAACTAGGGTTATGGTCATCATGTTTTCATAATGACATTTGGTGAATGAGTGCAGTGGACTCGTTTAACACTATGTGTGTAGGTTGTTAACTCAGCTATCCTATCTGAATGTTTCTCAACCTATTTAGAAAGGTATCACTCTCATCTTCTCAAACTATGGGTGATCATCGATGAGTTACAACAATTAACCTAGGTTGGTTAATCTTACTACAACATTAATAATCAATAAATGGTTAACGCCTTGAATCCCTATCACCAATTCTTCTCACCCAGATTTACACTTTACTCAAGCATGTCAAACCTAGGGTATGTTATAGTGTTTGCAACCATTAGAAGTCATTCCAAGCGAAAGACTTAATAAAATAGATAATCGTATTAAACTCATTCATACATCAATCACCGTCATTAAGTCATTCTACCTGAATCACACAACCCTAGTAATGGAACTTAGCCATATATGATCATTGAACTCATAACAAAAGTCATATTCATCAAAGAAGATTTAACATACAAAGAGGAGATAAAACCTTGATTATGATTCTAATAACCCAACAATATTTCTTTAAGAATCTTTCAAAAGTAACGTATAAAGTTGAACTTTTTCTCTCTCAAAAGTAACATACAAGTCACTCTTTTCTCTCTCAAATATCTGATGCTAAAAATAAACCTAGCACCTACTATTTATGGTCTAGAATAGTTCACAACTGTACTGAAAATTGGAGTCCCACTTCTTAGGTGATGCTGAAGTTGACATCCCGTCGGCAAGGTAATGGTGCGTCACTTAGGCCGTCACTCCTTATCCAATGTATCATCAAATCCGCATCTTGATGATGGTGTGCTTGGCGGTCCGTCAGAGAGCTGACGGTCCATCACTTGGGCCATCACTTTCACTTCTTTTTGTTTAGCTTCTGTTTAGGCCTGATGGTGGGGGTGACGGTTTGTCACACTGGTGACGGCCCATCAAATAGGCCGTCAAGTTGTTGTTTCAGCCTGTTTCATACCATGTATTTTCTTTGGTTTATCTTCCTATATAATACACGCAAAACCATCAAAATAACTAGAAAGTTTCTCAAGAATATGCATCAATTCATAGTTAAAAGGATCAGATGTGTCATCAAATACCGGCATATCACGCCCCGCAGATGAGCATCGGCGTTGTAAGTGAGGCCGTCATCAAAGGGGTAAAATCGTCCAGCACAGGAAAAGAGGAGTAGCTTCAACCTATTTTTGAACATTCCTAGTAAAGTACCTGGAATTCCATTCCATTAGATTATTGAATTGTTTTTGAATATCTAGAGAGAGAAAAAGATATAGAGCTTTTCTTCATTGTCTTGTTCTTCCTAAAGGTAAAGCTTCCATTGAAGGAAAACTTGAGCTTGCAATTTACTCTTGATGATGAATTCTACGGGTTTATTTATCAAAATAATTTTTTGTTTTTCATCTATGAGTAGCTAAATATTTTTTCTAGGGGTGTGTGCATGATAGGGGCTAAATTGGATTGGGTGCTGCTATATTTATCTTTAAT
>JACEIK010004536.1:32087-46760 GCA_018107945.1 Datura stramonium
ATGGGTTTTGAGTGTGCGATATTGGGCTAGAGATAGCCAATACCCATCTTCTTACACCCATCAGGGAATTGATGCTAGAAATAGCTCAAATATGACCCAAGTCATAGTGGGTGAATTATTTCAAACTTTGGAATTTGAGAAAACCTGAAGCAAAAGGTATCCAAGTGGTTGAAAAACATCAGGAGTCTATGCTTGTGAGTAATGATTTGATTTCCTAGTTAACTCCAATACAATTGATGAACTGTCACTGGCGCACCCCTAGCTCTTTCTCATATTTTCTTATTCAAGTTGATTTCCTTATAGTTGATTAATTGAATTTAAATTCTAATTGAGATCATTTTAACCCCCAATATTTACTTTTCCATTTTTAAGATAATGATGCGACTTATTTTAATTCGATCGAAAGTTTTTGTTCCATCAAATCTCTATTCCCTTTGGATTTAATCCCGACTCACGAGTTGGGTAACTATATTGCGACAACCGTTTCCATTCTTTCCTTGTGATGAGTGGATTTGGACGTCATCAATTTTAGCGTCGTTGCCGGGAAATAGGATTAGATTGCCCCTAGTTTATTGTTGATTTAAATCACTTGGGCATCTTATGTTTTGTTTTTACATTTATTATTGAATTTGGGTGTCTCTTTAGGCTGACTGATATGAGCTAGCACTCTCAAGAGGGTTCTGTGGACGACCACATGGATGACGAGGATAATAATCCAATGATACCTGACATAGCTGGGGCTATTTTCCTACCTCCTACGGTAGGGAATATCGTGTTTCACGTGACGAGCACTATGCTCCATTTTATCTAAATGATTGTGTTAATATATGACATCCTTATATACTCTCAGAGCGAGAAGGAGCAACGTAGCTCATTTGAGGGTGGTGCTACAGACTCTTAAGGATCGCTAGTTGAATGTTAAGTTTAGCAAATACGATTTTTGGTTGAACTCAATTGCATTTTTGGGTCATGGTGTGTCAAGAGAGGGTGTGCAGGTGGACTCTCAAAAGATAGAGGCAGTGAAGAATTGGCCTAGACTGGTGAATTCTTCAAATATCAGGAGTTTCTTGGGTTTAGATGGTTATTATCAGACATTTGTTGAGGGGTTTTCATATATTGCAGCACCGTTGACTAAATTGACCCATAAGAAAGTGAAGTTTTAATAGTCAGAGGCTAGTGAGAAGAGCTTCAGAGAGTTGAAGACTCGCCTCACCTCAACACCAGTATTGACCTTACCAGAGGGTACCAATGGGTTTGTGGTATATTGTGACGCTTCGAGGATCAACCTTGGTTATGTATTGATGTAACACGATAAGGTTATAGAATATGCTTCCAGGCAACTTAAGGTCTATGAAAAGAACTATCCGACTCATGACCTCGAGTTGGTAGCGATAGTATTTGCCTTAAAGATTTGGAGACACTATTTGTACGGGGTTCATGTAGATGTGTTTACGGACCAAAAAAGCCTACAGTACGTGTTCACCCAGAAGGATCTAATTCTACGATAGAGGAAGTTGGTTGGAGTTTCTTAAATATTATGATATGAGTGTTCTCTTTCATTTGGGAAAGGCTAATGTGGTGGAAGATTCTCTTTGAAGGATTTCCATGGAGAGTGTATCTCATGTAGATGAGGAGAGGCAAGAGTTAATAAAGGATGTGCACCAACTTGCACGACTAGGAGTTTATCTGGTTAACTCGACGGATGGTGGTGTCATTGTTCAAAATGGATCAGAATCATCTGTGGTGACCGATGTTAAGGCTAAGAAGGATGAGGATCCTATATTGATGAAGTTGAAGGAAGCCATTCAGAATTAGAAAGTAGAGGTCTTCTCTAAAGAGGGGATGGTGTGCTCCAATACTAGGGTCATTTGTGTGTACCGGATGTTGATGACTTGAGGGAGCGGATGTTGCATGAAGCTCATGGTTCCAGATACTCTATACATCCAGGTACCACCAAGATATAGTGTGACCTACGGGAAGTTTATTGGTGGAATGGCATGAAGAAGGACATAGCAGAGTTTGTAGCTAAGTGTCTGAATTGTCAATAGGTGAAAGTTGAGCATCAGAGACTAGGAGGTGTGCTTCAGAATTGGTATCCCTACTTGGAAGTGGGAGGAAATCAATATGGAATTCATTACGGGGTTGCCTCGTACACGCTGATAGTATGACTCTATTTGGGTTGTTGTGGACAGGTTGACTAAAGAAGCTCATTTCCTACTGGTTAAAACTATTGATTCAGCAGAGGATTATGCTAAGTTGTATATTTGAGAGTTATTTTGGTTGCATGGAGTGCCCTTGTCCATAATATCAAATGGAGGTCCTCAATTTACCTCCTAATTTTGGAGATCGTTTCAAAAGGGACTCGGTACTCAGGTTAAGCTTAGCACAATATTTCACCAGCAAACAGATGGTCAGGCGGAGCAGACCATTCAAACTCTGGAGGATATGTTGAGAGCATGTGTGATTGATTTCAAGGGTAGTTAGGATAATCATTTGCCTCTCATTGAGTTTGCATATAACAACAGCTATCATTCCAGTATTTAGAGGGCTCCGTTTGAGGCTCTTTATAGGCGGAGGTATATAATACATATTAGTTGGTTTGAAGTCAGTGAAGCGGCGATAATAGGACCAGATTCAGTCCATGAGGCCATAAAGAAAGTTCAGTTAATAGGGGATAGGTTTAAAATAGCTCAGAGTCGCCAAAAGTCTTATGCGGATTTGAGGAGGAGGGAGCTTGAGTTAAAGTCGATGATTGGGTGTTTCTAAAGGTGTCTCCCATGATAGGGGTGGTGAGGTTCGGAAAGAAAGGGAAGCTTAGTCCCTGTTATGTTTATCCGTCCTAGATTGTGAAATGGGTTGGCAAGGTAGCATATGAGTTGGAGTTTCCCTCAGAATTAGCTTCAGTTCATCCAGTTTTCCATGTATCGCTCTTGAAGAAGTGTTTGGGTGATCTAGTTCTTGTTGTTTCGGTGAACAGTGTCGATGTGAAAGATAGCCTTAGTTATGAGGAGGTTCCGGTAAGAATACTTGATCATCAGGTTTGGAAGCTAAGAAATAAGGAAGTAGCCTCAGTCAAGGTTTTGTGGAGGAATCAGCATGTGGAAGGGGCTAAGTGGGAAGCTGAAGCAGATATGATGGCTTCCATCTCAGTTTCAGCTTGAGGTATCAGTTTCCTCCTTAGTACCCTATTCAATTTCATGTTCATCTCATGTTTCCCTAGTTTCCTTCATGACAATGTATGTATATGTGATTTATGAATTTAGTTCATTCATGTATTCTAGTCCAGAGTTAGTTAGTCCATCAGTTCTCACCTTAAATGTTCAGTATTTGGCATGGTAGTTGCATTTTCCCAGCTTTTTAGTATGTTTACCTACATTCGAGGATGAATGTTCCCAAGGGGGAGATATTGTAATACCCCGAAAATTTCTAAGTCTAGACTCAGGATTTGAAATGAAAAGCAACAGACATCTGAGATTTCTTCTCAGAACGAGTCGTGATAGGGGTCGTTGGTGGGACTAATGACCCGTTGGAGGTGCTCATGTGAGAATCTGCAGAGTAGGCTGGGAATATGGGTCTCAAGATAACTCATTGGTTGAAGTAATATATCGTTGGACTGAGTTGTTAGGATGATGGTCATGGTAAAGAGGGGTTGGCACGAGTCATAGGACAACTTATTGTTAGAAGGGACGAGTCATTATATGGTCCCGTTGGAAAGTTTCCGAAAAAGGGAAAGTGGTGACAATGGATGGTTTCCATGAGTCATTGGAACTGGGTACCACTTGTGGAACCTATCGTGGTGACAGTCTGGGATTGGAACCCAAGCTAAGACAATGAGAGTAACAACGACTCGTGGAAGATTGCAACGACCTGTTGGATCAGTCATGGTCACTGGTAGTGCAGATTTTCCAAGTTTTTCATTAGGAGTAATTTCGTTATTCCTAAGACCTAAGGTCCTAAACTACATCGTTTTAAGCTCTAAATAGTGTCTTTTAAGGGGGTAATCCATTTTAAGAATCGCCACTCCATGCATGCACCTTGAACCTTCCTTGAAGATCAAGTTTGAGGGATTTCATCAAATCCTCTTCAATTTCCTTTGAGCTTTCAAGTGGGAGTGTGAAATCAATTTACCCAGGTATGTGAGGCTATGAATGGGAGTTCCTTTCATTCCCATGCCCTAGATTCTTCTCAATTCTATGGATTTCAATTCTAGATTTAAATTTCATGAACTTATGGGGTTTATTCTAATTCTAATTGAATTCTCTATGATCTATCTATGGGTCAATTCCCTTCATGTATGAAGGATGTATTATGATCTATAACATATTTTATAACTATTTTAATTATTAATTTATGGTTTCAAATTTTAAATTAAATTATGCCTAATTGTGTATGTTCATAAAAAGTCAAGTGATGATTCTACTATGATCTTGATCTTCTTAAGTCCTAAATTATGATTTATCATTTATGATATGATTTCTCTCAAGTACTCATAAGGGATTTATGAATATCAAGTAAGAATGTTTTACAAGTATGCATGGTTTTCATGATTTATGGATTTATGAATCTTGGCCGATTCACGGGCCCTTATTCATGGCTAATCATGTATTTCAAGTGGGATCCATCATGTTATTATTTATTTGGCCATGAACTTCATGAATGATTTTACGCTTACTATATGAGCCCTAATGTGTATGTTTTTAGGAGCAGTGTCTAGCACCGAGTAGCCTGGCATTCAAAGGACTACACCGGTATCTCAGAACTATGTGCCACCGTAGGTTTATAATATATATCCAAATGTTAATGGATCCCCTTTTCATGATATCACATATAGCATGTCCCTTGCCTGGCAAGCTAGGGACGGCTCTGTCTACTTGAGTGAGATAGTTAGGACATCATGTAAGGCTCTATCATGATGGTGTCGGTTATGACGAGTCCTCCCATTATTTCTCATGATTTATGCATGGTTATGTTTATGTTACTTTGGCTCAAGTCATGTTTAATGAAGCTTTTCTCCTATGATTATGATTATGACTAATTTATGAATGTTTTCGAAACCTTGAGCCCTATGTTTACATTATGAAATTTACTTTATGATCATGTTGTCCTACTTTTATGAACTCTTATGTATTTTAACTGTCCGTTTTTACTTACCTTGCATACATAGTACATTTCAAGTACTGACCGCATACTCTATGTTGTATCATTTCATGATAAAGGTTCAAGGGATCAGTCTCAGTCACATCATTAGCCACTACTTCCCTCTCAAACCTGTCGAGTCGGTGTTGGTGAGTCCTCCTCTTTTGAGGACATTCAGACATCTATAGTTGCTATGTTATTTCAGTTTCAGACTTTGTCGAGCTAGTTGGGGGTGTTGTCCTATCAACTCATCAGTTATGTTAGAGGCTTTGCAGACATTATGTAGAAATCAACTTGTTGTTGATTCAGTTTTGATATGTATATTTGTGAAGACATTCGCTTCATGATATTGATTGTAGATGTTTTGTTCATGCCATGGGTCGACTTGGAGCGTCTCGGGTTTCTTATCCTGTGTCTCGATCCAGGTCTACGTTTGGATCGTGACAAAATTTATCCTTCCAGCCGACTTTGTCGTGTTGGATTACAATATGGATGTCAAGGTGCCTATCATTTTGGGGCGACAGTTGCTAGCCATGGGTAGAGTATTAGTGGATGTGGAGCTCAGAAAGCTAAAGTTTAAGGTGGGAGGTGAAGAAGTCACTTTCAAGGTGTGTCAACCCACAAAACCGCTGGATTGATGCAAGGTGATAGCGGTCCTCGATGAAGAAGAGGAGCAAGACAAAAATGGTGATGATGAAGTTAATCAGGGGATGACCCTTCGGATAATTGATGATTGATGAGGTATCCATCATGCCACAATGTTAAATAAGGAGCTTCTTGAGAGGAAACCCAAGTGTTTTTATGTTTGGTGCTTTGATGTTTTAGTTGTTTTTATTTTGTAGGTTGATTGGATGAGGAACCAAGTGAAAGAAAAAATAGGGCAAGCCCTACACGAGACCTATGAAACGCTGGTGCTCAAGCGCGAGTCACAACCCAAGCGTAAGAGGGTCCAGAATGTTGGAGGAAAAAGGAGAGATCCAGTGCCTCTCTGCAAAATGCCAGTGACTACCTGCAAAATGCAGGTTTGGTGTAGGCTTAAACTAGTGAACCTGGAAGAGACTTGGAAATCGAAGGTTGAACTGCGAACCACTGGTGAAATGCGGGTGGCAAACTGCGAAACGCTGGTCAAACATAGCCCATAAATAGTGAGTTGCGCAAGAGCAAGGGTCACTTGTGATTGGAACTGTAAAACGCAGGTAACGACCCTGTGGCTGCATGTCTAGCACAGGCGCAAGTAAGTACTTCATTTAAAGTATTGACCAAACCCGTTGACTTACCTGACCCGACCCATGGTTCTCCCAAATCGGTCAAATCCCTTTTTAAATCCCTAAGAACCCTTTTTATCCATCTTTTCACCTTCCCCATAACCGACCTACCAATCATTACACCTTTCCAACTTCACCCCATTAACTCCTATTAAACCCAACTTCTCAACTCACCAATCAATCTCACTCCCTTCCTCCTATAAAATCCCTTTTTACCATTCTCTTCATTTAACCATCTCTCACTAAACTCTCACTATGCAAAAGAATTTCTGCTCTTTGGGGATTAGTCATTATTGATCAAGGCACCAAGTTCCAATCTAGTTGCGTTTTATCGCTTCTCAATCTGTTTGTGTGTTTCTTGCTCTTATTTTGCTTGTTGTTTGAGAATGATAGTCCAAAATTAAGCATTTTAGATTTGAATTTTTCTGAACCCAAGTTCCCTATTTCCCATCTTGTGCTCTTCCATTGTTGAATGATTATAATAGTGTGGGTATGTTGGGGAAGTGATAATTGCATAATGTTGGTGTGGGTAGTCATTTTGGTAGAAATGCTAGATAAATTTGTTTGTTTGATATAATAGTTAGGGGTGATGTCCGAGTAACCCCGTGTACTTAAAATGCATTATTTTCCTGATGATAGATAGTTTGACATCTTTCTTAAGGGAAAATTGTCATTTTTATACTGTTGTGCTATTTGAATGTGTAAATCATGATATAGGGGTGAGTTGAGTAAGGAATGAACTAGAGATATATTTGTTTAACTGGTTTGGGGTGATTAATGTTGAACTACAATTCACCTGCGAGTCAGCGGTCAGGTCAAATGAAATGCAGGCTGAGGCCCAGGTACGGGTTTGAGGCTTCAGGTCACTACCCAGCACCTGCGCATCACGGGTCAAGATCGGTGAAACAGTGGTGTAGCGTAGGGAAAGCACCTGTAATTCCCTGAAAGTCCCAAAGATTAGACTCGAGGGTTGAACCAAAGACAATAGAAAAATCTGCATTTTGGCACTAGAACGACTCATGGTACAAGTCGTGAGACCAAGTAACGGATCGTAAGAGGAGTCATGAGGAAAACCTAGATTCTAGGTTTGTAGACCACAGGTCGTGGTATGTGGGACAACTCGTGGTCAGGGTCGTGGGGAGGTGAAGTCATGAGTGATGTTATGACCTGTTGTAGGAAACCACGAGTTGTGGGATGAAGTCGTGGTGAGAATCCAGGAAGGTTTCCAAGTGTCCAATGGTGATCACGATTGGCGACCACGAGTCGTTACTTCATGGTACGACTCGTGGTGAGGCCCGTGATGACTGGCAGTGTGTATTTTTCTTGCGTTTTATTAAGGGTGTTTTTGTAATTCCTAAGATCCTAGCCCCTAAAATACATCATTTGAAGCTCGGATTAGGGATGTTTTAAGAGGGTAAAATCTATTCTAACCTATTCCCTTCCTATGCATGCAAACTAGAGGATTTCTAAAGGAAGAACAAGCCTAGAACTCTCTAATTTCTTCTCTAATTCCTTTGGGATTTCAAGGGAGAGTGTAAATCAGATTACCTAGGTATACATGATTGTGAATGAGAGTCCCTCTTCACTTTCATGCCCTAATTTCCCTCCATATTCATGAATTCAAATATTAACGAAATTTGATAATCTTATGGGGTTTTAACCCCTATTTCATGGGATTCTCTTTGATATGATTATGGGTCAATTCCTTTTATATTCTAAATATTGTTTTGAGATCTACGGGCAGGTTTCATATTTAAATTGATTATAATTTTTATGATTTCAAATCCTAGTCAATCTATGCCCAATAATACAAAGTTTCATAAAAAGCCAAGTTATGATTCTATTATGATTTTGACCTTCCTAACCCTAAATTATGAAATTATGATTTATGATATGATTTTTCTTCAAGTTCTCTTCATGGATTTATGAATGTCAAGTATATGAATTTTCACATGATTTATGAATTTATGACTTTTGACCAACTCATGGGCCCTTATTCATGGTTCTAACCATATATTTCAAGTATTATTAAGTATGTTATGATTTATTTGGCCATGAACTTTATGAATGATCTCACAATTTCTATAGGAGCCCTCATGTGCATGTTTTAGGGAGTAGTGTCTAGCACCGAGTAGACGTCGTCGTTCAGGTAAACCCTGTGGTCTCAGAACATCATGCCACTATAGGTATATGTATTCATGGATTCATCCTTTTGATATCACATCATGCACACCCCTTGCCTGGCAAGCCTAGGACGGCTCTGCCCACTTGAACGAGATAGTTGGGGCATCATTTAAGCTCTATCATGATGGTGTCTGTTAAGATGAGTTCTCCCATTGTTCCTCATGATTTATGCATTATCATGTTTATGTTACTTTGACTCAAGTTATGTTTTTATGAGGTTTCTCTTATTTTTATGATTATGAATGGTTTGAAGACCTTGAGTCATGTTTATATTATGATATTCACTTAATGTTCATACTGTTCTACTCTTATGAACTCTTATGTATTTTAATTGTCCGTTTTTACTTACCTTCCATACTCAGTACATTCCAAGTACTCACTTAATGTTCATACTGTTCTACTCTTATGAACTCTTATGTATTTTAATTGTCCGTTTTTACTTACCTTCCATACTCAGTACATTCCAAGTACTGACTGCATGCTCTATGTTGTATCATTTCATGATACAGGTTCGAGGGATCAGTCTCAGCCATACCATTAGTCCTGTTTTCCCCTCAGTTTTGTTTAGCCAGTAGTGGTGAGTCCTCATCCTTTGAGGATATTTAGTATTATCATTGTTATGTTATTTTTAGTTACTGACTATTGTCAAGCTAGTTGGGGATGTTGTCCCATCAGCTCATCAGTTATGTTAGAGGCTTTTCAGATAATTTGTAGAATATTAGTTGTCAGTGTTGACTCTATTTTACATTAATATATATGAAACTTTCTACTTAAGCATGTTTTATAATATCAGTTTCCACTTGTTGTATTCTCTTAGCCTCTATGTTCATGCCATGAGTCGATTTGGAGCCTCTCGAGGTTCCTTGTCCTGTGTCTCAATCCCGGCCTATGTTCAGGTCGTGACAAACTTGGTATCAGAGCAGTAAGTTTTGAAGTGTCCTAGGGTGTTTGAAAGCCGCATTTAGTAGAGTCTTTTTCATGGGTGTGAAGCACGCCACATTTATGACAAAGAGGATACAAAAATGTTTTAGGAAACCTCCCTTCTTTCATGATCTATGTCATGCGATGAAATGTCTCTCTATCCTTCTAACTCGTGCTATACGCATTTGAAAAATTATGCCTCCACATCTAGTTAATGGGAGAAAAAATGAAAATGGAGATGTCCTTGAGAATGGCAATGGGGATGGGCACCAGCAGGCCCCACTAGCCCCCGAGGATCATGTGCCCGAGCAGGTTCCCGGTGTAGAGTTTAGGGCAGCCATCCAGATGTTAGCACAGGCATTGACCACCTAGGTCAACTAGTAGGCGGTAGTGCATGTTCCCCAGAATGGGAGTAGCGGTAAGAGTCAGGGACTTTCTTAGGATGAACCCTCCGGAGTTCCTCGAATCGAAGGTGGATGAGAATCCACATGAGTTTATTGATGAGATCCAGAAGATCACCCAGATTATGGGGGCGACAGGGGAGGAATGCGCAGACCTAGCCTCTTATTAGTTGAAAAGGGTTGCCCATATGTGGTTTAGACAATGGAAGGATAGCAGGACAGTTGGAGCAGGTCCCATTAGTTGATTTGAGTTCCTCACCGCATTCCTAGATCGATTCTTTCCACGGGAGATAAGGGAGATCAAGGCAGCTGAGGTTCTAAATCTGAGGCAGAGTCATATGACAGTCCAGGAGTATGCTTTGGAGTTCACCCGCTTGTCTAGATATGCACAAGAGATGGTGACTGATCAGAGAGTTCGGGTGAGCAAGTTTGTGTGTGGAGTAGCGGACTACCTAGTGAAGGATTGTACGACCTCTATGCTTCATCAGGACATCGACCTTCATTGATTGGTCTTGTATGCCCAGCAGATGGAGGCAGCATATTTGAGGGAGAGAGAGGCCAAGAAGGCCAGGACAGATAGTTTTGGGTTCTCCCAACAGAGGTCGGGAGGAGGACATCATCAGTAGTCCCATCAGAGGTCATTAGCTCTAGCTCCATCATCGGCTAGTGCCCCATCTAGGTCGTAGGGTGATCAGTGGAGTAGAGAATTAGGTTCGAGGTAACAAAGGAGCATTACAGGTAGAGCATACCTTTTCGGTCTTTGGAAAGTGTGGCGAGAATCACATAGGGGAGTTCTTAATTGGATTAGATATCTGCTTTGGGTGTGGTAGATCTGGGTACAAGCACCGGGAGTGTCCGTTGCCCAGGAAAGGTGACGGTAGGGGTCGTACTTAGGCTACTAGTCCAGTAGCAGCACTAGCACGCCAAGCTCAACATGGTGCGTCCAACAGTGCAGGTGGTGGTCAGCGCCAGAACAGGTTTTATGCCCTCACATCTCGTCAGGAGCAGGAGACTTCACAAGATGAGGTCACTGGTATGTTACGAATATTCCACTTTGATGTGTACGCATTGTTAGACCTGATGTGCTGTGAGTTTACAACACTTTCGATGCTCAAAACTAAGAAAATAGCATGAACTTAGGTGTGTTTATATAGATATAAGGCACTTTTTCTTTGATTACAAGAAAATAAGTGTTGGAGCAAGAATATGCAAAAGAAGCTTGAAAGTGCAGAAAATGAGCTAAAGTCACAATCTCAGTATGAGTTGTATGTTGATGGTACGAGTCGTAATGAGAACCGTAAAAAGTTTCAGATGGCTGAATTGGGGAGAATGCAACCTATGACTCTCTGTATGAGCCATACAACACTTGTACGAGTGTTGTATGGATTGAACTACGAATCGTAACAACAAGGTACGAATCGAATCAGGAGCAGGGGTAATCTTCAGTGGATTTTCAATGCTAAGCAGAACTACAGAAAATATGAGTCATGGCTGGAAGGTACGAGTCATACCTCAACACACGTGAATAATTTCAGAAAAAGTCAGAGTTCTCAGAGCCAGACCACGGAAGAAACTCACGACTCGTAGGAAGCATGTACGATTCGTACCAAGACCCAACACTTAGCCAAATTTCAGCAAGCCAAGGACTTATGGACAGCAGGTACGACCCGTACAATCGTGCTATGGGTTGTATGATTAGTCGTGGCTTAGGCAGCGCCAGTTATGGAAAAACACCCTGTTAGCTTAGGAAAAGGATTTTTATGTCTATATAAATACCATTTATGTTTTATTTTCAGTAGAGAACGATAGGGAACATTAGAGAGAAGTGAGATAGGCGTGAAAACAATAGAGATTCGAGGGAAAAATATAGAATTGAGTTGATTGACTTGTGATCAACCTTTTCTTGGATTCTTTCTTGATATTTATCAATTGTTCTTGAGGATTTACTGATATAATCAAAGAAGCTTTTCTCTCATCTACAAGTAAATATTGAATTATGTGTTTAATTATGAATGCAAATCACAACCTTGCAACTATGAGAGGCTGAAACCTTCATAGCTAGGGTTGCCGGAACCACGGTGGATTAACGAGATAGGTATACACAAAAGTGATTCAAAACCAATGCAAAACACTTGTATTGTATTCTCTTCATGCTTAAATGTTTCTTAACGGTGTACAATGTTAGGACTTGCCCAAATTCTTTACTTACTTGAGCCTAGAGAGGTAGAGATTAGGAAAAGAGAATTACAACAAAGCCTTGATCTTGATGATCATTGTATTAACTTGAGTTGTGGTCGCAGGAAAGTTAAATATGGAACTTATTGATAATGGATAGTTTGAAACCGCTCATGAGACCTGACCCGGTGATTGTGTATAGTCATCCGATAGGGATGAACCAGTCATTTGGATGAACCCTAGTTATCAGTTCCACAAGTAAGCATAGGTATTGATCACGTGTGTATACCCGAAGCAGTTATGAATCCATGGGGAACACAAATCCTAGTTATTTATCTTGATTTACATCATAATTTCAACTGTTGTTTTAATTGTTATTTACTTAAAACCCCTAAATTGGAGTAACTAACCAACAAATTCACTTACCGACATTAGTCTAGATCTTTCATATTCCCTGTGGGTTCGATCCCAACATCTTTGTTGGGTTCCTTATTGATAAAGTCTGCTTTATACTTCAGCAGGAGGTGTGAGTTTGAGCGTTATCAAAAAGTGGCGCTGTTGCCGGGGAATACAGCTAAGACTAGATTAATTGCTTGTATTTGACTTTTGGTAGTTATTTCCTAAATTACGTTTTCTTTTTATTTGTGATACCCACATGTTATTGCTCGGTGAATTCCAAGAACTCAGAATAGTTGAAATCCCTTTATTCCGTTGAACCCTGAAATTGAACAAACACTGCGTAGAATGGAAAACCAGGAATAGAGAGAAGCTCGTATAGCTGATGAAGCTAGGCAAGCCGAGCAAGCTCACCAAGCTGCACTTCAGGATGCATAGGATCCTAGAGACGAGGTTGTTAACGCTGGTCGACATGGGCGGGGCAATAGAGGTCATAGATTTTCCCCCTAGTTCTTCGATGATGAGGACCGACATTGATGAAGTTGGGTTAACTGGAGCAATTATACCACCACTACAGCCCACTAGGGCCAAATTTGACATAATGAGCACCATGATTCAACTGTTAAACATGAAAGGGGTGTTCAGTGGTCACACAATGGATGACGCCAACCTGCACCTGATGAACTTTGTTGGAATATGCAAGGCATACAGGTTGCCTGGAGTTAGCCAAGATGCCATCAGACTTAGACTTTTCCCCTTTTCTCTGCAGGGGAAGCCACTTTATGGTTATCGGAGTTGCCCAACGACTCCATAACCAACTGGAGGGAATCAAGCAAGCCTTCTTAGAGAGATTCTTTCCACCCTCCAAAATGTTGCAGCTCAGGGACGAAATTTACAATTTCCAACAACTCAAAACTGAGGCACTTCATGAAACCTAGCAGAGGTTCAAGAAGAAGTTGAAAAAGTGCCCAAACCATAAAATACCAGATGACAGTTTGTTGGAAATTTTCTACAGGTCTTTGAACAATAACACAAAAGTTGTAGCAGACACAGTGGAAGGAGGAGTATTGGTGAGTCAACCTGGGAGCAAGCTTCCACTATTCTTGAAAGGGTGACGAAAACAAATAGAGCATGGCATACCCGGGAGGAAGATGCAACGGCCGGTACATATGATGTTGGTTTGACTGTAGACCAACGTAGGATAGAAGAAGAATGCGATCAGGAGTT
Source organism: Datura stramonium (assembly GCA_018107945.1). NCBI lineage: Eukaryota > Viridiplantae > Streptophyta > Magnoliopsida > Solanales > Solanaceae > Datura > Datura stramonium. The sequence continues at coordinate 45,793 of JACEIK010004536.1, forward strand.
GGCTCATATGCGCACATCATTGGATTTGCTTACAAGGAAAATTCTGGGAGTTGAAGCCAAAAAGGTGAACGAGGTGGGGACACAAGGACTGGAGCCGGGGCAGACCACTCTGATTCTGAGGAGAAGGCAAACTTCTTGGACAGCCAGGTAGTGAGTTTTCAAGCCAACGCCCAAGCATCTGGACCAGACAATTGGAACCAAGGTTTTGGAAACCAAGGTCAGAACCAATATAGAGATAACCACAATCGGAAGGGGTACATAGACAGAAGCTGAGGTCGTGAGCGCAAAGAAGACTGGCGAAGAAATGATGGTTACTGCAATGATCGTCTAGAGTATATGTGCCTCCCAATGCACGAGAGCGGGAGGTTGGATAGTCAAAGCTAGAGAGCATGATGGCTGAGATTCTGAAAAAGGTAAGGTCTACTAATGATTAGTTAAAGGAAATCCGAGGTGATATATCAAGCATGGGTCAGAGAGTGGAATCCTATGCGACAACTATCAAGCAAATTGAACAGCAGCTAGGGCACCTGTCAGCATCACTGAACCCTAGATAAAAGGGTACACTACCTAGCAACACAGTCTAGAACCCAAAGAATGATGGCCACTGCATGGCTGTGATGACTAGGAGTGGTAATACTACAGTTAACCCCCCTCTACAGGTTGTAGTTGAATGGAAGAAAGAGAGCATAGTTGAAGATGACGAACATAGTGTTGGAATGGAAGGTGCTAAGAATACTGAGTTTTCTTAGGCCCCAACTGGTGAAAAAGGGTCGGAGAACTGATAGAATCTGAATCAAGCTTTCCTGTACTGAGAATAAGGCAGGAGCATACCTATCGACGTGGCGATCTGCTGTCTATTAGCTAATATATAACATATATATACATATATATAACAAGCAAGGACCAATACCAACCCCCATAAGCCGGAAGGTTCCAACCAACAAACAATCTATATACCCCTACCCGGG
>JACEIK010004536.1:54851-67987 GCA_018107945.1 Datura stramonium
GGGGCTTATATATAATTGGGACCTATAAGTCGCATTCCTGGAATGCGATTTATAAGTCGCATTTTGCCTTGCGACGCGCCGACTTGGTGCTTGTCCGATCCTTCCCCGGGCCTTTTTCTAGCATGTATGACATTCTAAAACTCTTAACCAACATGCGAATAGGCAATCTACATGTCAAGAATTTATGGGGTGTAACATAGTCCTTCCCAAGACTGTTTCCCACGGGTCGTTGGTTGGACCAACGATTCGTTGGGTCGTCAATCTTATGGGAGTTTTCCAAGTTTTCAGCCAGCTTTCATTTTAAATCCCAGGTCTAATCTTAGGCACTTTCTAGATATTACAACATCTCTCTCGTTGGAACATTCATCCTCATATGTTGGAAACATACAGAAAACAAATACATGCAATCATTACACTCAAATACTGATAATTTAAATCGAAAACTAACAGAATAACTACCTCCAATTCAAACCACATAGCTGAACTGATTTCATGATTCACATACACATCCATATACATAAAAGAAACTTGATCACATGAAATAAACATGAAAACTAAATAGAGTTTTAGGGGAAAAATGATACCTCAAGTTGGAACTGAGCCGGTAGAAAATAAATGTGGGTATCTAGCCATCATATCTGATTCGGCCTCCCACATAGCTCCTTCAACATGTTGATTCCTCTATACCACTTTAGCTGAAGCTACTTCCTTGTTCCTTAGCCTTCAAACCTGACGATGCAATATTTCCACTGGAACCTCCTCATAGCTAAGGCTGTCTTATACACCAACACTGTCCACCGGGACAACTAGGGCTGGATCACCCAAACACTTCTTCAAGAGAGATGCATGAAACACAGGATGTACAGAAGATAACTCTGAGGGCAACTCCAATTCATACGCCACCTTGCCACCTCTTATCATAATTCTGTAGGGGCCAACATAGCGGGGACTAAGTTTCCCTTTCTTTCCAAACCACATCACTCCCTTCATGGGAGATACATTCAGAAAAACCGAATCATCCACCTCGAACTCTAATTCTCTCCTTCTTACACCGGCATAGGATTTTGGCGACTCTGAGCGGTTTTCAGCCTATCCCTTTATTAATTGAACCTTCTTCACAGCCTCATAAACTGAATCTGGCCCTATCATTGCTGCCGCACCAACCTTGAACCATCCGATGGGCAACCTACATCTTCGCCTATAGAGAACCTCGAACGGCGCCATCTAAATACTAGAATGATAGCTGTTATTGTAGGCTGACACGATCAGGGGCAACTAATCATCACAACCACCTTTGAAGTCAATCACACATGCCCTTAACATGTCCTCGAGTGTTTGAATTGTCTTCTCTACTTGACCATCTGTTTGTGAGTGGAATGTAGTGTTGAGTTTAACCTGTGTACCAAGCCCTTTTTGAAATGACCTCCAAAACTGAGAGGTAAATTGGGTACATCTGTCTGAAATGATGGATAAGGGAACTCCATGCAATCTCCCGAATATATAGTTTGGCATAATCCTCTACCAAATCCATGGTTTTAACCGGTAGAAAATGAGTAGCCTTGGTCAACCTATCTACCACAACCTAGATGGAGTCATATTGTCAGTGAGTACGAGGTAAGCCTATGATGAAATCCAGATTAATTTATTCCCACTTCCGAGTAGGAATGCTGATATCCTAAAGCACGCCTCCCCGTCTTTGATGCTCAACCTTTACTTGCTGACAGTTCGGCCACTTGGCTACGAATTCTGCAATATCCTTCTTCATGCGATTCCACCAATAGATTTCCCGTAAGTCACGGTACATCTTGGTGGCACCTGGATGGATAGAATACCTGGATCCATGACCCTCGTGCAACATACGGCTCCTCAAATCATCAACATCCGAAGCACATAAGCGACCTTGGTACGAAGCACACCATCTCCCCCTTTGGAGAGGCCTCTACCTTCTATTTTTGAATGGCTTCCTTCCACTTTACAAAAATCAGGTCCTCATCTTGTCTAGCTTTCACATCAATCACCAAGGACGATTTTGATCCATTCTGCACAACAACACCGCCATCGGTCAAGTCAATCAACCTAACTTCCAACCATGCAAGTCGATGTACATCTCTCACCAGCTCCTTCTTCCCCTCATCCACATGGGAAACACTCTCCATAGAAAGCGTACAAAGTGCGTCCGCTACCACATTAGCCTTACCTGGATGGTAAAAGACACTCATATCGTAGTCCTTGAGTAGCTCCAACCACCTCCTTTTTTGAAGATTGAGGTCGTTCTATGTAAACACATATTGTAAACTCTTATGGTCTGTGAACACATCCACGTGGACCCCCTACAAGTAATGCTGCCATATCTTCAAGGCGAATACCATCGCGGCTAATTCAAGATCATGGGTCGGGTAATTCTTCTAATGAACCTTTAGCTATCTGGAGGCATAGGCTATGACTTTCCAGTGTTGCATCAATACACACTCATGTCCGATCCAACTTTATGCCCTCACTTGATACCACATGGCCCAAAAATGCTACGAAATTCAACAAAAACTCACACTTGATGAATTTGACATATAATTCACGATACCTGAGAGTCTGAAGCACTACTCTCAAACGAGGGGCATGCTCCTCCCCGCTCTGAGAGTATATAAGGATGTCATCAATGAACACGATTATGAACATGTCCAGGTATGGTTTGAACACCCTTTTCATCAGGACCATAAAAGCTGTAGGAGCATCCATTAGTCCAAAAGACATAACTACAAACTCATAATGACCATACTGCATCCTGAAGGCTTTCTTCAGGATGTTACTCTCCCGAATCTTGAGCTGGTGATACCCGAACCTGAGATCTATCTTTGAGAAGTACTTGGCACCCTGAAGCTAGTCAAATAAATCATTAATACTGGGTACAGGATACCTGTTCTTGACGGTGACTTTGTTCAAATGTCGATAATCAATGCACATCCGAAAGGAAGCATCCTTCTTTCGGACAAATAAGACTGGTGCACCCCATAGAGACTTGCTCAGTCTAATGAATCCCTAATCTAACAGGTCCTTCGACTATTCCTTCAACACCTTTAGCTCTCTATAGCCATTCTGTAGGGAGGAATAGATGTAGGATGCGTGCCAGGGAGAAGGTCGATAGTAAAATCAATTTCCCTCTCGGGAGGAACACCTAGTAAATCATCAATAAATACTTCTGGGTACTCACGCACTATCGGAACTGACTGGATAGTCGTGGTCTCGAACTCAATATACTTGACCCTAATGATACATAAAACCCTTGGAAATCATCTTACTGGCCTTAATATAGGATATAAAATGACCTACAGGCACGACGGAACTACTGTTCTACTCCAGGACTGCTTCACCTGAAAAGCAGAACTCCACCGCACGCGTTCTACAATTAACAGAATCATAACACGCATACAACCAATCCATGCCAATAATAATATCAAAGTCATTCATGGCTAACTCTACAAGGTTTGCGAAGATGACTTTATGCAATATAGTGATCAGACATCTTCTATACACCCGCTAGCTACAACTGAATCTCCAACAGGAGTAGAAACTAAAAAAGGTTCTTACAGAGTCTCGAGACTAACTCCTAAGCTACTAGCAATATAAGGTGTTACAGAAGAAAAGGTAGCCCCCGAATCTAACAAAGATTTTTCAGGGAGCGGTGATTCTGCAATCGCAAATAGCACGAATTAGAGGAGTAGAAAGACATTTCATCGCATGACATAGATCATGAAAGAATGGAACATTTCCTAAACGTCTTGTAGCCTCTTCGTCATAAGCGTTGCACGCTTCACACCCATGAAAAAGACTCTACTTAACGTGGCTTTTAGACACCCTAGGTCACTTCAAACCTATGGCTCTAATACCAAGTTTGTCATGACCCGAACATAGACTCGGACCGTAACACGAGACAAGGAGCCCCAAGAGACTCCAAGTTGACCCATGGCATGAACATTCATCTAACTTCATATCCTAAAAACGGAATACTTAACATATCAACATATCGTAAGAATAAACATAACATACATAGCATGATATCTGGTACGGACTAAATACTTAACAGTGGAGTACTACATATAGTCTGAAAGTCTCTAAGGTAACAGATGGGTTGATGGGACAACATCCCCAAACTAACCTAGAAACTGAAACTAAAGAAAACATCAATGTCTGAATCAAATGGTCCTCCGAGAATGAGGACTGACCAACAAGCTGGGTGCGAAACAATGTGACAAGCTAATGGCAATGCTGGATCTGAAGATCGTAGCCGGTATCATAAAATGATACAATATAGAGTATGCAGTCAGTACATGGAACGTACCGAGTATGCAAGGTAAGTAAAATAGACATTTAAAAATACATCACGTTCGTATCATAAATATAATAAGATAACATAAGGCTCAAGGTTTTTAAATCATTCATAAACCATTCATTATCATGATCATAAGAGAAACTTTATCAAATCATCACTTGAGCCAATAACGTAAACGTAACAATGCATAAAACATGTGGAACAATGGAAGGACTCGTCATAACCAACACCATCATCGTAGAGCCTTACATGATGCCCCAACTATCTCACTCAAGTGGGCAGATTTGCCTCTGGCTTGCCAGGCGATGGACGTGCATTATGTGATATCACGAAGGAGGGGATCATTATCATTGTAATGTATCATTATAAACCCATAGTGGCACGTGGTTATGAGACACTGACGTAGTCCTTTGAATGTCGGGCTGCTCTGTGCTAGATACGGCTCCCAATAATATCATTCATTAAGATTCATGGCTAAATAAACATTATCATTCATTGATCCCCATTAAAACATGATTAGCCAAGAATCAAAGGCTCTTTTTGTCGGCGAACATCATAAATCGATAAATCATAAAATCTATTTCATAAATCATAAATCATTCTTCAATATGTGGGGCATTGTCCAAAACTTTAACATGCTTGACAATACTCAATTCATTCAAAAACATGCTTATAAGATGGGTAACATGAAAACATTCTTTTTATCATCAATAATTCATAATACTTGAACATTCATCATAAACTTTGACCCTCATGAACTTTTCATAAATGGACAATTTGATTTATAGAACTTGAAACATGATTTTTAATGAAAAAACAAAAAAAGCATGCCCCATAATTCATAATTCAATAATAATAACTCAATTAGATCAAACCCATGTAGAGAAATCAAATTTTCATGCATTGGGTAAAATCCCATAAAATTTTGATAGGAATTTCATGAAATTGAAAGAGATTGGGCATGGGTGTGAAAGGATTCACCCATTCATAACCCTACATACCTGGGGAAAATCAAATCTCACCACTCCTTGAAAGCCCAATGGAAATCAATGAAGAAAACCCTTGAATACAAGCTTGATCACCTTCCAGTGTTCTAACTTTACATGCATGATTATGAATAGGCTAGAAGGGCTTAACCTATCTTAATACATTGATAAAATAACTTAAAATGATATAGTATAGGACCTTAGAGCGTATGAATAACGAAAATACCCTTAATGAAAAACCCTAAAAATCTACACTGAACGAACCAACGACCGGACTAACAGATAGTTGGAGGATACCACAACTCATGGTATCCATCAATTTTTTGCACTGCCTAAAATTCTTGATCTCATATTAGACCCACGACTAGACACGAGTCGTCCTTCCATCCAATGGGTCGTCACATCATCCGTTGCTTGCCCCCTTTAGATCCTGCACTGGTCCTTCCAACGAGCCTCCCCACGACTCATTACTTCATCCAACAAGTCGTGGTTGCCTTCCATTAGGTCCATTGGAAAATATACCTATCCCCATACAACGACTCATGACCATGACCCATTACCTTTCACGAAGGGTCATGGGATGACCCGTTATATCCCCTAATGATGATGTCCAGTACCCACCGCGTCTCCCAATGATGACTCATTGTATCCAACAATGAGTCATTACTTCGCTCGTTGTTTCCACTGTCACCAGGCCTAGTCCTTCCCACGACTGTTTCCCACAAGTCGTTGGTTGGACCAACAATCTGTTGGGTCATCCGTCCTGTGGGTTTTTTCCCAATTTTCAGCCAACTTCCATTTTAAATTCCGAGTCTAATCTTAGGCACTTTTAGGGTATTACAACGGGTGGACTCTCAAAAGATAGAAGCTCTTAAGAATTGACCTACAACAATGAGTCCTTCAGATATCAGGAGTTTCTTGGGCTTAGATGGTTACTACCAAAGGTTTATTGAAGGGTTTTCATCCATTGCAGCACTGTTTACTAAGTTGATCCAGAAGAAAGTGAAGTTTTAATGGGCGGAGCCCTGTGAGAAGAGCTTCCAAGAGTTGAAGAGTTGACTCACCTCAGCACCAGTGTTGACTCTACCTGAGGGTACCGATGGGTTTGTGGTATATTGTGTTGCCTCAAAGATCAGCCTTGGTTGTGTATTAATGCAGGACGATAAGGTTATAACCTATGATTCAGGTAGTTAAAAGTGCATCAAAAGAACTATCTAACTCACGACATCGAGTTAGCAGAGGTAGTTTTTACATTGAAGATTTGGAGACACTATATGTACGGGGTTGATGTGGATGTGTTTACGGACCACAAAATCTTACAGTACATGTTCACCCAGAAAGATCTAAATCTACGTCAAAGAAGGTGGTTGGAGCTTCTTAAGGATTACGATATTAGTGTCCTTTATCATTTAGGAAAGGCCAATGTGGTGGTAGACTCTCTTAGTAGGCTTTCTATGGAGAGTGTGTCCCACGTAGATGAGGACAGGAAATAGTTAGTGAAGGATGTGCATCGGCTTGCACGACTAGGAGTCTGTCTTTTTGACTCTATTAATGGTGGTGTCATTATTCAAAATGTAGCATAATCTTCCTTGGTGAATGAGGTCAAGGCTAGGAAAGATGAGGATTTTGATAAAGTTGAAGGAAGCTATTCAAAATCAAAAGGTGGAGGTTTTCTCCCAAGTGGGAGATGGCGTACTACGATATCAGGGTCAGTTGTGTGTTTCGGGTGTTGATGACTTGAGGGAGCAAATGTTGCATGAGGCTTATGATTCCCTATATTCTATACATCCAGGTGCCACATAGATGTAGCGACCTACGAAAAGTCTATTGGTGGAATGGCATGATGAAGGACATAGCAACGTTTGTGGCAAAGTGTCCAAATTGTCAACAGGTGAAAATTGAGCATCAAAGACCTGGAGGTGTGCTTCAAGACATTAGTATCCTTACTTGGAAATTATAGGAAATCAATATAGACTTGATTATAGGGTTGCCTCATACTCGTTGACAGTATGACTCCGTATGGGTGATTGTGGATAGGTTGACCAAAGCAGCTCATTTCCTATCGGTCAAGACTACTGATTTAGAGGAGGATTATGCCAAATTGTATAATCAGGAGTTAGTTCAGTTGCATGGAGTTCCCTTGTCCATCATATCATATAGAGGTACTCAGTTTACCTCCCAGTTTTGGAGATCATTTCAGAAGGGACTTGGTACTCTGGTCAAGCTTAGTACAGCTTTTCACTTGCAAACAAATGGTCAAGCTTAGTACAACTTTTCACTTGCAGACAGATGGTCAAGCTAAATGGAACTTTCAGACTCTTGAGGATATATTGAAAGTGTGTGCAATTGATTTCAAGGGTAGTTGGGATGATCATTTACCTCTCATTGAATTTGCATCTAACAACAGTTACAATTCAAGCATTCAGATGGTTTCATTTGAGGCTCTTTATGGGAGGCGGTGTAGATCGCCTATCTGTTGGTTCCAAGTCAGTAAGCTACATTGATAGGATGGGATTCAGTTCATGAGGCTATGGAGAAAGTTCAGCTTATAAGGGAAAGGTTGAAAATAGTGCAAAGTCGCTAAAAGTCCTATGCGGATGTGAGGAGGAGAGAACTCGAGTTTGAAGTTGATGATTGGGTGTTTCTGAAGGTGTCTCCCATGAAAGAAGTGATGAGATTCGGAAAGAAGGGGAATCTTAGTCCCTGTTATGTTGGCCCGTATAGGATTGTGAGACGTGTTGGTAAGGTAACTTATGAGTTGGAGTTGCCCTCAAAATTGGCTTCAGTACTACCAATTTTCCATGTGTCGCTTTTAAAGAAGTGCATGGGTGATCCGGCTTTGGTTGTTCTGGTGGAGAGAATAGGTATGAAGGATTGCCTTAGCTACGAAGAGGTTTCAGTTGAAATTCTTGATCATCAAGTTTGAAAGCTAAGGAAAAAAAAAAGAAGTAGCTTTAGTAAAGGTTTTGTGGGGAAATCAGCATGTTGAGGGGGCTACATGGGAAGCCAAAGCAGATATGAAGGCTAAATACCCGCATCCATTCCCTTCCGGTTCAGTTCCAGCTTGTGGTATCAGTTTCCCGTTAGTACTCTATTTAGTTTCATGTTCAGTTCATGTGTTCTAGTTTCTATCATGTCAATACATGTATGTGTGTGATTCCTGAATTCAGTTCAGTCATGTATTTCAGTTTGGAGTCAGTCACTCCATCAGTTTTTAGATTTAGATGTTCAGTATTTGGGATGATAATTCTTTTACCTAGCCGTTCAGTATGTTCATTCACATTTGAGGAAGAATATTCCCAAGGGGGAGATATTGTAATAACCCAAAAGTCCCTAAGATTAGACCAGAGGGTTGAACCAGAGAAAACAAGAAAATCTGCACTTTTGCACTAGAACAACTCGTGGTACGAGTCGTGAGACCAAGTAACGGGTCGTAGGAGGAGTCATGAAGAAGACCTGGAGTCTAGGTGTCCAGACCACGAGTCCTGGTATGTGGGTAAGACTCGTGGGGGAGATGAAGTCACAAGTGATGTTACAACCCGTGGTAGGAAACCACAAGTCGTGGAATGAAGTCGTGTTAAGAATCTAGGAAGGTTGCCAGGTGACTAGTGGTGATCACGAGTGGCGACCACGACTCGTTACTTCATGGTATGACTCGTGGTGAGGCCCGTAATGACTAGCAGTGTGTATTTTTCCTACATTTTAGTAAGGGTGTTTTCGTAATTCCTAAGCTCCTATGCCCTAAACTACGTCATTTTAAACTCAGATTAGGGACGTTTTAAGAGGGTAAAATATATTCTAACTTATTCACTCCCCATGTATGCAAACTAGAGGATTTTTAAAGGAAGAACAAGCCTAGAACTTTCCAAATTCTTCTCCAATTCCTTTGGGATTTCAAGGGAGAGTGTAAGATCAGATTACCCAGTTATGTAGGATTGTGAATGAGAGTCCCTCTTCACCCTCATGTCCCAATTTTTCCTCCATATTCATGGATTCAAGTATTAAAGAAATTTGATGATCTTATGGGGTTTTAACCCCAATTCCATGGGATTCTCTTTGATTTGATTATAGGTGAATTTTCTTTATGTTCTAAATGTTGTTTTAAGATCTATGTGCAGATGTCATATTTAAATTGATTATAATATTTATGATTTCAAATCCTAGTCAATCTATGCCCAATTATGCAGAGTTTCATAAAAATTCAAGTTATGATTCTATTATGATTTTGATCTTCCTAAACATAAATTATGAAATTATAATTTATGACATGATTTCTCTTCAAGTACTCTTCATGGATTTATGAATCTCAAGTATATGAATTTTCACAAATATGCATGTTCTTCATGATTTATGAATTTATGATTTTTGAATGACTCACAGGCCCTTATTCAAGGGTAATCATGTATTTCAACTATGATCAAGTATGTTATGATTTATTTGGCCATGAACTTTATGAATGATCTCACGATTTCTATATGAGTCCTCATGTGTATATTTTTTGGAGCAGTGTCTAGCACCGAGTAGATGCAGCGTTCAGGTAAAACCCATAGTCTCAGAACTACGTGCCACCATAGGTATATGTATTCATGGATTCCCCTTCGTGATATCACATCATGCACTTCCCTTGCCTGGCAAGCCTGGGATGACTCTACCCACTTGAGCGAGATAGTTGGGGCATCATGTAAGCTCTATTATGATGGTGTCGATTAAGATAAGTTCTCCCAATGTTCCTCATGATTGATGCATTTTCACGTTTGTGTTACTTTTGCTCAAGTTATGTTTTTATAAGGTTTCTCTTATGACTAGACGATGAATGGTTTGAAAACCTTGAGCCCTCATGTTTATATTATGATATTCACTTCGTTTTCATACTATCCTACTCTTATGAACTCTTATGTATTTTAACTTCCCATTTTTACTTACTTTACATACTCAGTGTATTCCAAGTACAGACCGCATACTCTATGCTGTACCGTTTCATGATATAGGTTCGAGGGATCGGTCTCAACCGCACCATTTATCCTGCTTTCCCTTTAGTCCTGTTAGCCAGTGATGGTGAGTCCTCATCCTTTGAGGACATTCAGTTTGATCATTGTTATATTATTTCAGTTACAGACTTTTGTCTAGCTAGTTGGTGATGCTGTCCTATCAGCTCATCAGTTATGTTAGAGGTTTTTCAGACAATAGGTGGAATATCAGTTGTTAGTGTTGACTCTATTTTAGATTGATATGTATGTAGACTTCCGCTTAAGCATATATTTTATTATATCAGTTTCTGCTTGTTCTATGCTCTTAGCCGCTATGTTCATGCCATGGGTTAACTTGGAGCCTCTTGAGGTTCCTTGTCTCATGTCTCAATCTGGGCCTATGTTGGGGTCGTGACAGCACCATTCTACCCAATTGTCTGCCCAGGCTTGCAGCTCAGCTACGACTCACGGATCTCCACCTGTATTTCACATTTTTAGCGTAGGTGCTGCCAACACATGATTTTGATGTTTCAACTTGTTGTCATCCAATTCTTAGATTTTTATTTCTAGCTTAGTTTAGGTGTTTATTTTACTTTCATATTATCAAAAATACAAAATTAGTAGTGTGTGGAACTAACAATTCTTTTGCAGCATCATGACTTCATCTTTGCAAGAGGACAAGGGAAAGGCACCCTCCACGTCCAAGAGTAAAAGCAAGGAGAATGCCAAAGCAACCCTAGCCCTCACCAATACTAAAGATGCCATCATCTATTGTGTGCCTGACATGAATGCACATTACATCATCAGTGAAGGGAGGCCAATCGCCACTAAGAAATGCTTCGACTTGGTGGGGTTGAGGAATGACTTCCCAAACATCATTGCAATGTTCAATGACAGACATTGGCACATGTTTGGTGAGACTCTCCTAGAGTACTACACCAACCTTGTGTTAGAATTCTATGCATTCTACTAGGCATAACAAGAAGCAATAAAGCACAAGGGGAAGGTTGATGAGTTCCCTTACCTCCCCTCAGTCAAGGTTCCGGGTGTGGAGGTAGATATCACTCCAGCAACCATAAATGCACTATTTTGGGAGGATGAAATCAATTCAGGAATAGAGTATGCAGCAAAAGTGGCCACCAAACAATATCAGTTTAGTTGGATAGCTCCCATCATCGCCAAAATCATGCCTTATGGGCCTCCATGGATGGTGAAATCACAAGGCATGATCTAAAGTTTGAGGGCAAGTTATGGCTAGAGTTTGTTTGCGGCCACATTATACCCTCTAAAAATTACTAAAGAGTGAACCTCGAGGAAATCATACTCAGTTACTACATCATGACAGGGGTGCCCATTAACTTTGGGGAAATAGTGGCCATAGAAATGAAGTGTAAGGTCAGACAGCAAGGAATATCAATGTCATATATTGTTCTTATCTCTCAGTTGTGCCTCAAAGTGGGGGAACCATTATTCCCCGATGAATCCCCCAGCTCTGCCACTGGTATCATAAATGTTGAAAGAAAGAGGGATACATATGTACATAAATCAAAAGAAAGAGGATGCAAACATGGGAGACTCCCGAGGATTACATTTCTTATGACATAGAGGAGACCCTCATCATTCCCGACCTTAACATGCCCTACCTCAAGACATCGGGTCATGCATTCAGAGAAGCACCATTTAGGGGGACTTCACCTCCTCTCACATCCTATCACCCAGCGGAATGCAGAAGTTAGCTGAGATGAAACAATCTCATGAGAGCCAACTCCAAAAGTTGGCTCAAAATCTCCCTGCTCTTATCGTCAGAATAATGAAGAGGGAGATGAAGAATGTGTTTGATAGCTTGAACAAGCTATGCTCCCGAGGGGATGTGGTTGAGGAAGCAGTCTCTTCTCTCCGAGCTGAAGTGAGAGAGTTGAGGAACTGGGCACCAATGGAGGACCCAGACATGAGTATACTTGATGTAGCCATAGCTGCCTCATCTATATCCCGAGGCCCATTGATGATCCATTTGAGGGCTTAGGTCAGGATGATGAGATAAACATGGCCATGGTTGGCCTTGATACAAGAAGGGGACATTTCCTAAACGTCTCATAGCCTCTTCTTCATAAGTTTGGCGCGCTTCACAACCCCGAAAAAGACTCTACTTAACGCGGCTTTCAGACACCCTAGGACACTTCAAAACCTATTGCTCTAATACTAAGTTTGTTATGACCCGAACATAGACCCGGAATGAGACACGGGACAAGGAGCCCCAAGAGACTCCAAGTCGACCCATGGCATGAACATATATCTAGCTCAATCAATAAAAATGGAAGATCGACATAATAACCATAGATGAAGTCTGAACACAGCACAACATTTAAAATACATACACGAATCTGAAGTTGATTACATACTATGTCTGAAAAGCCTCTAATTCTGATGAGTTGATGGGACAAGACCCCAACTAGCTCTCTAAGTCTGAAAATACAATGATAACTGATAAGAATGGTCCTCGGGAGATGAGGACTCACCACTGAAGCTGGATGCTAACTCTGAAAACTAGCTAGTGACGAAGCTTAGTTTGAAGATCGGAGCCCGTATCATAAAACGATACAGCATAGAGTATGCGGTCTGTACGTGGAATGTACTGGGTATGCAAGGTAAGTAAAACCGCTTATATAAGTAAAATCATTTAAAGCATACATAATATAAAACATAATAAAGATAAGAATATAAGAGTAGGGCTTGCATGCAATTTTCTTAAATTATGATATGAACATAACTGAACATCATAACTGAATTAACTGACCCAAAGCTGAAATCTGATAATCGTAAGTAAAACTGAACATTGGGGAAAACCTGCTTTAGAACATA
>JACEIK010004536.1:110425-131762 GCA_018107945.1 Datura stramonium
AACCCAAGTCTTAGTGTGACACTAGGTGTCAGCCATGCCTCTAAAGGTGGGACATGACATAATGAGAAGATGGTGGAGGAGGAAAAGGTTGATACTCCACCTTAAGTTGTGAGTAATGATGAAGAAGGTGAGAAGGCTCCATTTTCTAAAGCCAAGTGCCTAAAGTTCAACCTCCATACCCCCCATAGCTGATGAAAAAGAACGAGGACAATCAATTCAAGAAGTTCATTGACATGTTCGACAAATTATCTGTGAATATCATATTAATGAATGCTCTGTTACAAATGCCTGGGTATGCTAAGTTCATGAATGAGTCATTGAAAAAGGATAAGGTAATCGATGTGGGCATAGTGGAGATGTTGCATCATTGCAGTGCAATTTCGGCTAGCAATTTAGCTCCAAAGAGAGGGGATCTAGGGGCTTTCACAATTCCATGCAGCATTAGGGTGGATTTGTTAACAAGGCCTTATGTGATCTAGGGGCAAGCATCAACTTGTTTTCCCTTGTGATCTTTAAGAAGTTAGGGTTGGGAAATCCTAAGCCTACCCCTATGATGTTGCATATGGTAGATAGATCCATCAAACCCCGATGGGGATACTTTTTTTAAGTGTTGGTTAAATTTGATAAATTCATCCTCTTGGCAGATTTTATGGTGTTGGATTGCAATGTGGACCTCGAGGTGCCGATCATCTTAGGGCTTCTATTCTTAGCCATTAGACGAGCTTTAGTGGATGTTGAGTTAGGAGAACTCAAATTCAAAGTTGGTGGTGATGGGTCACAATCAATGTGTGCAAACCAATGAAACCCCTAGATGAGTGTAGAGTTGTGGTAGTGATTGACGTGAGGGATGAGTTGGTAGAGGTCCCTTATGCAGAGGCCGAACCTCCTATTCATGTTTGACTATTGAGGTGATATCATTGAGCTACAATGTTAAATTAAGCATTTCTTGGGAGGCAACCCAAGTGTCTTAAATTTCTTTTCTACTTCACTACTTTGTTGTTTTTGTTTGAGGTAAGAATGTCAAAAGTTGGATTGCGGTAAAAATTTGAAGGAAGCAAGATGAAGCACACGCACTGGACCTGCTAAACGTAGTCCATCCCACTCTACAACACACTAGTGTAGCACAACCCATATCTAGAATACCTAGAAGAAAAACATAAAAAATAATGGTACCTGCACCTCATCTGCGAAACACAGAGAAGGACCCGCAACATGCATATGCAACACGGGTCCCAAGCAGTAAACTGGCACATTTAAGCCATACCTATGTTTGACATGCAAGTCGCAGATCCTAATCTGTCGTCGCATGTGCAGGCACCAACACAGGTATAATAATTTAACATGTTGACCACCTGATTGACCAACCTGACCCTTCTTATATGTGCAACCTCTAACCTTTCCCACCTCCATAACCTCGGTTTTTTAGACATTTTCTTCCCTATTTTCACTCCCCATTACTTCTCCATTTACCCTCCATCACACTAAATAACTTTCCACTCTCCCCTACCTTCACTCTCATATTTTTCTCTCATCCCCACACTACCAAACCACCTCAGTAGAGCTTGGGTATAAGCAACCACCATTACCGCTTGTTTGAAAATTGATTTTCACTTACCGACTAATTCTCAATTTATTTTGGTATGACCTTTTCTTAAATTTTCATTCCTTTGTGATTAAGAAGTGTTTTAGGACAAGTATGATAGTCTATATTTCCCCATTCTCCCATTCCCCTATTGTGTTCCATATGTTGTATTGAAATTGAATCTTGGGGTATATGTGGGTTGATATGAAATTGAAAATATATAGGAAATTCTTGCTTCATTTGATGTTATATGTTAGTATGACATGTTATGCCATGAATGTAGCTGAGGGTGAAGTATGAGTAACCCGCTTAAATGTGATGATCGATTAGACCCTATGATAGATTGCATGACGTCTTTCTTAAGGAAAAATCTTCGTTGCTTCAATATTGTGTTGATAATTTTGATGGGTTTCAATTTCCATTCTATTAAACTTGATAATTTTGATGAAAAGTAATCATGTCTAGTAAGTATTTTGTGTTGTTGTGAGTGAAAATGATGTTGATTGTGGAAGTAAGATCGGTAACTCAACTTTTCCTAATGATAGATGGGGTAACGTCCTTTTTAAGGGAAGTCATTGAGTAAATGTAATTGATCATATGGTGATTTTGTGCTTGTTGGGTTTTCTTTAAAGGAAGTCTGAGTACCCGTTATACTTTGAAATTGCTTGAATATGGCTTGAATTTAAGTTAGAAACTTGTGCGTTGAAGGTTGAGGCACATGCATGCTGCAGATGTTGCTCTGTGGAATGCAGGCCCAATGAAGGTTGTTGTTAGGAGTTCCAAACTCATTGCCTTCCATATGTGTTCCACCTGCGTGCCATAGATTTCTACATTCGAAATGTAGATGCAAATGTAGATGGCCAGAATAGTTGCCAGTGTTCTGCTCTACATCTGCATCTCATATGTGTGATGCAAGTCTTCACCTGCGAAATGCAGGTGACTCACCGATACACGTAGTTTAAATCTTGCTGTTTTTTCCTTTTTGCATTCAAAATATTTTTCTTATTGTAGCTTATTGTAATGTTTTCTTTTGTTTATTTTATAAAACTACAAAAAGAGTTTTGTTTTTTTCTGTGGCACTCACATCATTTTTCAGGGATATGTCTTCTTCGAGGCGGCAAGATAAGGGGAAGGCTACATCTTCTACCAAAGGTAAGGGAAAGTGCAGATGCAAAAACAAGGATGCTCTTTCCCTGATGACATAGAGGAGAGCCTCCATTTCTGTGTTAAGGGCATGAAGCCCTACTTCATTAAATACTGTGATAGCTGGTTATTTACACCTGAGAAATGCTTCAATTTGGTTGGGCTGTGGCAGGAGTTCCCTAATATCAATAAACAATTTGCTGAAAGAGATTGGCTCTCATTGTTGGATGAACTTGGAGGTTACTATCCAACCTTTTTCTTGAGTTCTATTCCTTATATAAAGCGAGGCAAGACTTGATGAAGCATTCAAGGAGTGTAGATAAGTTCCTGAGTTTGCCATTTTTCATGGTATGGGGGGAAGAAATTGATATCACCCCCGATGCAATCAAATCCATCTACTAGAAGATCCCAATTGCTCAGGGGACTGAATTTGTAGAGTGGATTGCGACCAAGAGCAACCAACTCAAATGGGTGGCTGGAATTATTGCAAATGGGCAGCCATTGTGGGCCACCTTGGGTGGCAAAGTTCCTAGGTAGGATCTCTACTTTGAAGCCAAGTTGTGGTTGGATTTGGTTTTCTCCTATCTCATGCTATCCAAAAATAATGTAATTTGAGGCTTCCATCCTGATAGCGTGTATTATGTAAAGGGTGCATGTGAACTTCGGGAAAGTGGTCGCCATGCAGATTAAAAGCAAAGCTCGATAGCTGACTCTCTCCATTGTCATTCCCTGTGTTGATTAGCCAGCTATGTGGTAGAGCGAGGGTCCACTATTTTGATGATGACTGTTCTTGCTCCGCTACCAAAGTAATTGACATCGACAAGAAGTGGAATGTTGATGCCCCCAAACACAAGAAGTGGAGAATGCACTTATAGGATTTCCTTGAGGATTTCGTGGCATATGACATTGATAGTATCCCATTGGCGCAAGCCCTCAATGAGCCTACTCCCGAAATGTTGAGATATGCTTTCGAGGATTTGCCACCTCTGGGGTCTTCACCACTACCTCCATCCTCCCTACCTAGTGAGCTCCCAAAGCTAGCCAACATGATAAATGCCCACGAAATTCAGCTCACAAAGTTGGCCATGAATCTTCTAGCCCTGATCCAAAAGTATGTTAAGAATGCGATGAAGGACATGCTTGACATCCTTAACAAGTTGTGCTCTAGAATTGATGTGATCGAGGGAGCAGTTTCTTCTCTCAGGGATGATATGAGGGAGATAAAGGGCAAGTCCCTATCCAACACTAATATGAGCTTCTTAGATTAAGCTATGACTACCTCACACACCCTTCGAGGCGAGATCAATGAATAACTAGGGGGCTTAGAGGAGGATGAGGAGGATGAGTAAGAGGATGATGGTACTACAGTTTCTTCAGAGTTGCAAGATGTGTTGTTGGAGTCCTTGGGCATAGCTCATGCCAGCAGGGAGAAGACAAGCACTAGTGCAAAGGCAGAGCCATGTGATGATGAGGAGGAGTATATGGCTCAGGGAGTCTTTTCCCTTTATCCTTTATTTGATAACATTAAGGACAATGTTTGCATTTTTAATTGGGGGTGGGATATGCTCTTTTGATTATTATGATTGTTTCCCTTGTTGGTCTTTTTTTGTTTTGGATGTTATGAATTTTATTAAATTGATATTTTATTTTGATGAATGAATGCCGTTTCTGGGCTTGTTTTGTAATGATTTTAATTTTTGACCTTTGTCGGGCTTAATTTTTCTTGTTATGATGATATGAGTTGCTAATGCTGGATCGGTCTTACACTTCAATTTTCTTACTACCCGTGCATAACAATTGCTTTTGTAGATAGTCGATAGTGAATAAACTCTGAGGGTTTTTATCATACCACAATTTTGTTTCAAGGAGCAAATATTTTCTTATCTTAATTTTTGTTTCGAATGTGGTGATATTTCACAACGATGGATTGAGAGACAACTTTAATAAGGGAAAATGCCAAGTCTTAGTGTCATTTTGAGTCTTTGTCCACTTATCCTGACAGGCACCACCAATTTTTTTTCCTCTTGGCAAAGAAATTTAATTTTTAAGAAAAGAGGGGTAATTGAACTTTATAAAACATTCTCTTATCATGATGCCTACATTATTTATTTGGATTTTTTATTTGAAAATGAGTTGTGTGGAGCTCAGAATAGCTTGTCAAAAGTCATACTTTTTAATTGAGTTTGAGAGTAACTAGACTCCTTTGAATTGTGATGCCTTGTATGGTAAGGTTATTATTTGATTCTTGTGATAAAAGAAAAATGGGGGCTTAAAGCCCAAGATTTGGGGGAGAATGATAAATTGAAATGTTGATGTAGGCAAAAACCTAAGTTTGGGGATGTGAAAAAAGAAGGGAAAAGAGAAATGAGCTTCAATGTGAGGTAGCATCGATTGCTTAATATAAAAACAAAATGGATGGTGGAAACCCTTTGATCAAAAGAAGAAAGAAAATAATTGAGTGGTAATATCTCTTTTTTAGAGGAGTCTTGATGTAGAAACATAAGGTATTTAAAAGGGTGGCTCCTTGGGAAAATTGGGATTGTGGAAAGGAGAGATAAGGTAAAGTTGACTCCATATTGTAATCGGGATGTTCATTTGTGTCACAAAAGCGTTAGGGAGGTTGTAGTCACTTGAACTAAATGATGTCCTACCCTTACCCCTAGCCTATATTATGACCCGCAAGTCCATAGTGATTCCAAGCTTGGTGACCCTACATTAGTAGAGAATACATGAATGGCAAGCCTATGGGTCAATGTATAAACACTTAAATATCTTTTTAAGAGCGAGCATTTATAGATCATATTATAATCCCTATTGTGTGAATTGCATGATTGTGAGTGAGATTCTCTTTTTTTTTTGTGAGTGACATTACATCCTTGGAGTAAATATAAAAGTTTTTATCTCAATTGAGAGGTACAAATGTGACCAGTAATGTAGTGAGCTTTTGGGAAAACATTGAAGGTTGGATGTCAATGATTTGAGATGCTTGTTGATTTTGATTGAAATAAAAATGTTTCTGATTTGAATTGAAAGAATGATGATAATATTTGTCGAGTACTTGTGGTGGTACCGATTGAAATTTATGCACTTGTTAGAGTCTTTTGTACTTTTTGTGATTTGGGGTTATCTTGAATCGTAGTGGTCCTGTGTGCAGCCCTCATGAAGATAAGCTTAAGTCAATTTGATTTGTGAGTAAATACTTTACTTGAAGACAAATAATAGATCAAGTTTGGAGGTTTGATGAGTTGGTAATTTACCAACTCATTTGACTCTTAAGTATGAAGTATTGCTTTGCTTTAACATAATTTAGAAACGTTTTATGCCTTTCCTCTTTTTTTTGTATAGGCAATTGATTGAAACTAAGAAGATGTAGGAGTTGAACTAAAAGCAATCTACTGGAAGAAAAACAAGGACATGTGTGCCACACATTTGCATCTGCATTTAGCAGATGTCATTAAGGAAGATCTAGACATTTGGTGGAGCCAGACATGCGTGCCACATATTGGTATCTACAGACTGCAAATGTCAATGCAAAGATCTGGAAGGAGCACAGCCTGGGCCTAAAGAGGCATCTGTTTAAGGGGAAAATCATCTAGAAAGGCACACATGTACCTAAGAAACTTTCAAGGGCATTTTTAGTAGTTGTGTGATGAGTCGGTAATTTACTAACTCATTAGGTTCTTAAGCATGAGCTTTTGCATGGTTTTAACATCAATTAGAAAGGTTTTTATGCCTTTTCTCTTTGATTTTGTAGGTATTGAACTTAGAAAATGAAAACAGAGGAATTGAACAAAAAGTACTCTACGGTAAGATAGGAATCTGCGTGCCACACTTCTACACCTGCGTTTCGCAAGTGCCAATGTAGGACTCATTGGATAGAGCTTAAGTACACCTGCAAAATGCAGGTGCATACGCAACCAAGTCTGAAACAAGGCAGCCAAGAACTGTGAAGGGTCCGTAGCTCGCGGATGGGCACCTACAAAATGCAGGTGCTGCGTAAGTGGTCAAATTGCTGATTGGGTAAAATTGTCTAACTCTGACACAAATTCAATATGGAAGCTTCCAAGGGCGCATGAGAAAAGCTATACAATAAGAGAATACGCAAATTACTCAAATTGTACTCATATAGGGGATAACTTATACATCTTAGTTAGAAAATTATAGAGAGAAAAAGAGAGAAGTAGAGAGAGAAATAGAAAAGTATATTGTTCTTCTTCTTCTTATTCTTTTCTATTCATGAGCTAAGCCCACCATTATTGCAGATTTGAAAGCTTAAATTTCTATTCAAATATGATGAGTATTAGTGAATCACCCATGGATATCATCTCTTTAACTTCATCTATGAGTTGCTAATTTAATTGTTAGGGGTGTGTACATGATTGGGGTTTAGAATGGTTTGGGTGTTGTTGATTTAATCTTAAATTCAATTAGAATGCATGCATGAATCTAGTATTTCCTTCAAATTTGAATGCTATAATTAATGGTTGCAAATATTATTTTACTTTTCTTATCTTGCTTTTGCTTGAAAAAGAGGAGTAAGGTCTACGTAAGGAAGCATTATTGAGGATTTGGGTTATGGATATGTTGGATTGAGTTAGAGATAGTCAAAACCCATTTCCATCACCCATTAAAGGGATGAAGCTAGAGATAGTTTAGCTCTTCCTCAAATTTTTGTGGCTGATTGATAGTATTTTACTTGGGATTTGAGAAAACCTAAGGCAAATTCACCCAAGTGGTTGAGAAACATCAGGTGTAGTATTTTCCATTGTTATTCATGTTGTAATTGATATTTCAAACTAATTAATTAACCCCAATCCAATCGATGTCCCATCAAAAGCACATCCCTAGTTCATTTTCATTGCTTGCAACAATCAACGCGCCTTGTTCTTACTTTGAAATTAGAATTCTATAGTTTACTCCTTTTCCCCCAATTTTCCCCTTGTTAAAATATAAACAATGATGCATGGAAAATTGATTTACTCTATGACTCTTGGTTAATCTATTCCAACTCTCTGTGGATTCGACCCGGATATCCGTTGGGAATGTATTTTTTGACAATGATAATGAGTTGGAAATTTACCAACTCATTAGGATTTTAAACATAAGTTTTTCCTTAATTTTCAAGTCATTTAGGAGGATTTTATGCTCTTTCTCTTTTGTTTTTGCAGGTATTATATTTAAAGAGAGAAAGCAAGGAGTTGAACAAAAGCATGGAGCTAGAAAAGAGGACCTACGTTCCACCAGATAGACCTAGGAGCACACTGTGTTGAAGTGGAGGTGCACTGACAGAATGCGGATCAGCACCAGTGAACTACAGTGCCAACACCAAACTATGGTAGGAGTCACTGTCCCCCAATTATGATAGAGCAGCGCCTAGCTGTGAAACACCGGTGTCTCACAATTGAGGCCATCATCAACAGGGAAAAATCATTCATCACGGCATTCGAGGAGAATTTTTAACCTACTTTTGTACATTCTTTAAAAAGTACTAAACATTCCATTCCGTCTTATAATCAAAATATTGAATTATATTGTATTGAATTTAGTTTTCTAGAGAGAGAAAGAAGAGAGTTACCTTTTCTTCATCTTCTACTTCCGCTTCCTCAAGGTAAAAACTTCCATTGAAGATAGATTTAAGCTTGCCATTCACACTTAATGATGAATTCTATGAATTTCTTTGTCAATATGATTTTGTATTATTCATCTATGAGTGGCTAAATATTTTTTTAGGGGTGTGTGCAAGATTGAGGATAAAGTAGATTGGGTATTGCTAGATTGATCTTATAATTACTTATTTAGTATAAATCTATTGTTTTTCCCAAATGATAATTGAATTATCCATAGTTGCAAATGTGGGTTATGTTTAATTATTCTATTCTTCTTGAAAAAGAGAAATAGAATATGGGTGAGAAAATAATGGTGGGTATTAGGGTCTTGATTATGTGGGGTTGGGCTAGAGATAGTCAAACCCCATGTTCATACACCCATTAAAGAGTTGAAGCTAGAGATATTTTAATTCTTACCCAAGTCGTAGTGGATGAATTATTTGGGTTCTCGGGGTTTGAGAAATCCCAAAGAAAAAGGAATTCAAGTGATTGAAAATTATCGGGTACCACCTTATCCATGGTTATTTATGCTTCTTAGTAATAATTTGATTTTCTAGTTAATTCCAATCCAATCGATTCTCCATCAATAGTACACCCCCGGCCCTTACTCATATTTGTTAATTCAATTTGGTTGACTTGTTTTTGATTGGTAGTTGATTTAAATTCTAATTGTGATCTTACTTTCCTCCAACATTCATTTTTCAATTTTTAATGTAATGATGCAATCAAGTTCAATTAAATAGAAAACTTTTGTGCCATCCTGGTGTCTCCCAAATTACACCTCGCAATTGAGATATAACGCGGTCGATATCAAATATGGAATCCAACAAAGTTAAGGTCGATCCCACAGTGAATATGAAAAGAAGTTGAGTTAATGTGATTGGATATTACTATCGAATTACTTATTTCCTGGGGGGGGGAAGAAATAAAATAATAAACAAGAGTAAAGACTACTAGATGTTTAAATCAATTTCAGTTTGTATTCAATCAACAAATTTACTAGGATTGTGTTCCCCAAGACTTCAGAACCACAAGGCTTTTACACTAGTGATCTATTCCGGTGTTTAACATGCAATATTGATAAGTTAGATTAACCTAAATGGTTGGTCCCCTATCTAGATGATTATCACCACGCAATTTGGTTCGTATACGGGTGTATGCTTAATTAACCCTTACCCTTAATATCAGATTAGCTATCACCGGACAAGTTCAAGCTATTAGATGAGGGTTGATAGCCTCAAATCTCCGTTGTTAATCCCTTTTCCCATTCACTACCTCCTTGATCCGGTAAGTAAGAATAAGGAAAGTTCCAATGTTTGCAGCCGTTAAGAAATAATTAAATCGAAGGGAAAGCAATACATGCATTAAACCCCATTAAGAATCACTAAGTGTTTAACCTATGTCAGTTAATTCATCATGGTTCCCACAATCCTAGTTATGGGTTTAGTGACGCATGTTTGAATAATCACAATCACAAAATATTGGATAAATCATAATTGCAACTTACAAAAATTCGTAGAAGAAAACCAAGTAAACTGAATATAACCCAAAACTTGATGAACAAAAGTCCAATATTGATAAATTCCCAAAATCAAGAACAAAATTACGAACTTTATTTCTTGAACCAAGAACAATTGTTAACAACACTAGAATTCACATAAAAGTCGATAAAAATAATTGTGTCCAAAAAATAAACCTAAAAATTATATTTATAGTTCTAAACAATTCTTATCCTAACTAAATTTGGATTTCATGTCGGCAGGGTAACGGGCCAACTAACGACTCATTGGGTTTCCTAACAAGTCGTGGCCAGTATAAATCATCCGTCCTCAGCAATAGGCCCAGTCATGGTAACGGGTCACCTAATGACTCATAGTATCATGGCACAATTCGTTTGGTCTCTCATGGTCTTGACCCTCCAAAATTCCAGTGCACCTGGCGATTCCTACAAAGTCCTCCTGACGAGTCGTCCCAACACCTGACGACTCGTTACATCTTTCGTTTCCTTCACTAGATCTTTTTCGTAATTCCTCTTCCCAGTCTTGATGACTGGCTTAACGACTCATTACCAGACGTAACAAGTCGTGCCTTCAATCGGTTGAGTGCACTATTTCTTCAGTGTTGACTTAATCTTCTCCCCACGTCTCCAGGCACGAGTCGTGCTGTGATACAACGACTAGTGATGTGCCTAGCAGCCTGCAGTTCATCCCTTTTCAGCCTTACTTTGCCTATTTCCCGTTTCGAATCTTTTTTCCTGCAACATTCAACACAAACGCATCATATCTACATAAACATACCCGAAATGTGCATAGTTTCTTGGTTTAAGCGTCGAAAGTGCCGTAAAATCACGGCATATCAACACCCTCAACTTAGAACTTTGCATGTCCTTAGGCATAAAAAAAACAAAATAAAATAAACTACTTCGACGCTTCCATCAAAAGAACTCTAGGAAACTTACGGCAGTCACAATTCTTCATCAAATGAAATTTTCTAAACCCTCCTTTATCATACCAACTCAAATCACAACGCATATGAAAAAATTTCAACCATGACACAGAGGAATCAAAACATGGCAAAACATTGTCACTTGCAACCATAAATATAAATTTATAACACTGACCCAGACAATTTGCAAATGATTTTGTTGGCCAAATGCTCTCACCTCAAAGAAGTCCCACACTAACTCATGTGTATATGATTATATCAACGTATTTCTCTTGGGACTAGGTAAGATCACACTCGCTCTCACAAAGAAATTCTAACTGTGTGCATGCAATGCCATAGGCTTGCCTTTACTTTCAATACCTCAATTTTCAGACAGGTAACCAGGATCAGTATAGAACTTTTTATGCTTGTAACATAGGCTCGTGTTTGGGTATGATACATATGGGATTAGTAGCTTAACCCTCCTTGGAACTACACATGCCTTGACTCCACTTTTAATTTTTTTTTCATATTTTCTCCCCTTTTTCCTTTACTGGCTTCTTCTTTTATTTTCGTTTGCAACTACTACTGCGGTTCTTCTTCTTTCAAGCATTTATTGATTTAACATTTTTTTCTTTTCTTTTCTTTTCTTGCTCTTTTTTCTCTTTTAACAACATTTTTTCTTCTTTCTTCTCTTTCATTACACACACCGCACCCGCTCTTTCATTCTCATTACCCAATCTCATTCCACCCTACTCATCTTAATCACCCTTATAATAGCCACCCTCAACTTAAGTGATTTCCCTAATTTGAGGTTCATAGTGTCCAAGGAGGGACCAGGGCCAAAACAAGTTCATTTTTAATCGAAGCAAGAAGTGAATTGGTGTAAACAAAAAGAAAGGTCAATTTAAGCTCAATAATTTGGATCAATGGATATTTATTTTCTTTTGGTAGGTCTTTTAAGGCTAAAGTGGGCTCATTAATCAAAAATGGCCTATGATTCTTTCCTAATTTCCCATCCTCTATCTCGGTGCAACTGACCAGGCTAGTTCTAGATTGACACATATAGCCGAATTTAACTACTAAATCTCGCTCACACATAGCACGGGTCAACATCATCACTTCTACTAAGTGCTAGTTCATGTACAACCTTACAATGGTAAACATGTTCAAAGTTTTAATACCATGCAAAGATTCACAAAGGTCATACTTGTCGATTTTAAGACACACATAAAAAACTTTAGGAGGGGTATCACATTTTGAGTTCAACTAAAATAAAAAAAATTCAAGCTCTTGACTGCCTTAAGTTCACCTAACTTTCTTTCGACTGACACAAATAAACAT
This sequence comes from Datura stramonium, assembly GCA_018107945.1. Lineage (NCBI taxonomy): Eukaryota > Viridiplantae > Streptophyta > Magnoliopsida > Solanales > Solanaceae > Datura > Datura stramonium. The sequence continues at coordinate 122,525 of JACEIK010004536.1, forward strand.
AAAACCCTAAACGTGTTCGTTCTACTAGATAAGGAACACCCAAGGAAAAGATATCCAGCAAGAAAAACCCTCGGGTTATGTTCAGCAAAAATACACAGGTATCCCTCCCTACCCACATCAAGAAAAGCATGCGCTGTCCTCGACGCATATATATATCAAAACTATGGAAATAGGAAACATACCTGTGTGACCTAGGTGTCTGCGACCTGGTCAGTGGAGGGTGCAGATACTCCTCTAATGTCTTCTTCGATATCACCGGCTTGACCCAATGTATTTTCAGACCCTACTTAGATGGTACCTTCTCCCCGAGCTCTTGCTGCCTCAACTGTGGCCCTCTGTCGATCCTCCTCTCTAGATAAATACAGCACTATCTCCATCTCTCTCTGCTCTCTCTTCTACTGATGGAGCAGAGAGTCACCCTCCTCAAAACTTGCCTTCTCACAAGGCCTTTTTCCCTTATCTTGTACCACCAGCTCCTCAATAATGAAGTCAAAAACCAGTGGTAGCTATTATTCGCTCTCATCCTCTATCACTGGAAGCACAAGTGGAGGAATCGCAGCTACCTGTTGTGCGGACAACTCCCGCACCTCTATTTTGAGTACTGCTACCTCTACGTACCACCTTGCCAATTCAGACGGCTGTAACCGAATAAGGCGCTCAGCCATGCGTATCTCAAAAGATTCTAACCTGCCATGCACCGAGCTAGAGAGCGCCTCCAATTCTTTGGTAACCCAAGGCCTGACTTGCTCCATTAGCACCTTTACCTGCAGAGCCGTGTTTGCTTGTTGTTTCTCAGCCTTTGCTAGCAATCTAGCCATGCTGGTCAGGAATTCTTTGGAAATTGTGACCAGACCGGCTGAAGGAGCACTTGAGGGTGAAACAGGTGGGATGATGACTCTAGAATCTTCACAGATGCGGGAATGTCAGTTGCATCTGTAGCCTCAGGCTGGCTACCCATCTCCCTGGCCTCCGTGGGCTCTAACGCAATCTCAGCAAATACAGCAGCCTCAGTCTGCATGCCGCTGCTAAATGCCTCTACTAATATAGTCCCTCTAGCGGATGCAATAGCCTGATTCCTTGCCATCGATACCGAGTTTTTGTCATCTCTTATCAACTTGATATCTGTTATCTTGTGAACCACTATGCGCTGGTCAACCGATGGAAACTCCAGCACCTTTGACTCCTGACAGAGTCTATTAATAAGACATGGAAAGGGAATCATAGTGCCATCATTTATCGCCCGCTCTCAAATCTTTTCAGCAATGTACCGCGGGAAATTTATGGCGTATCCCTCCATAATGCTGGCTACCAATACAGCTTTGTCAGGTGAAAGAATGTCGTCATTTCTGGTTGGTACCAGTCTATGCCACACCAGTGACCACTAAAACTTAGCTTGAAAATTTAATGTGGAATTCTTGATCTGGGACTCAGTATCGTGCAACCATTCAACTAATGGACCTCTTATGGCAATGACCCGAGATAGCCAAGTGTACTACCTGATTCGCTCCTCACTATTTAGCTTCTTAGTCTTGACTTTCTTGAGCTCGAATAGTCTGTGATCGAACTCGGTTGTGTTCATCGGCCCATGATAGTCTAGCCCATAAAGTAGTCTGGAGATGTTCCTCTCAGATATGTTGACAGGCGTCTCCCGAAACAACACCTGTGTTAAAGCTGGCCTCTTTTTCCAGTCTTGACCACCCAATGCCAGATGATAGTGTGTGGCTGCGTAGACTGCATAGAATTCTCTAACTAGGCAGGGGCTATAGCTTCCTGATGGCTCGGTCAACCACCCGAACCTGTATTTGTCGAACAAAGCCTGCATCTCATGGAGGTCCTTGAGCCCCCTGGTGACTAGCCTAGGCTCCTCATAGATGCTCCTCTTTGGATGTCCTTTGTCATTCGGAGCAATGTCCCTGTTGTATATAACCCTCATACTATGAACACACCATCTCCTCACATGCCTTGGTTGATCATTGGATGTGTTCAAGGTCTTAATCAGTTCATCATCTGTGTTCTTTGTTGAGCACATGACTCATCAGCTACTTTTGCGTTTTGCCCAGCTGTGGTGCCCTCGGGAACAATTTTGGCTGTGGCCCCGACATTTTCATCTATACGGCTTGGAGGGTCCCTTGCCAGTGGAGTAGGAGCATCAACCAGGGTTGTTGGATTTGTAGTCCGTTGAGCCCTAGCCCTGGTTGATCTCAGCACCGGCTGCTCTTCTAACACTTCATATTCCTCCTCCGAGCTACTTGACTCTTTGGAGGAGGATGGCTCGTCCCGAAGTCTGCGGTATGAAGGTTGATTCCTCTTTGGCACTTGTTTCTTTTCCGAACCTTTATTTGGTATATCCCTCGGAGCCATTGTACCTGTGGAAGATTAGTTAGTAACAAGATGAGATGAAAAATAATCAACTTTTAAACTGTGTCTCAGTAGACATGATGAGTGACTTAACGAGTCGTTGCCACTAGCCACGACTCGTGAGATTAGTCGTTGTCTTCCGGCTGGGTTTTTTTCATGCTGGACTAGTGGACTTAACGACTGGTCACAACGAGTCTTTACCTGAGGCAGCGACTCGTTAGGTTAGTCATTAGGTACACTGGTCACCAGGTTTAATTTCCACTCAGGACGAGCCATATGACTAGTCGTGAGATGATACCACGACTTGTTACACGGATCATGCTCAAGAGTTTGACATATAGTTGTTCAAATAGTTCTCAGCATGTTCATCATCTAAATTAAAGATTCCACAAGCACAACTTCATCAGATTCTTCAAGGGTTCCGAAAGAAATTTTCATTCAATGTCTTACCACTAGGCTTCTGTAAAACTCATGATATTAGGTCGAATTTAAAATCATTATATCAGAAAACTAATGGAGAAAAGCATACATAAGTAAATACTCACAATAATTTCGAGCTAAGCAGGAATGAGAGTTGAATTAGAAATCGCAATAAAATGTGGCACTTTGAGCAGTTGAGTGCGATCGTGTGCATGTGTGAATGCTTTTGAGATGGAGTAGTCGATCTTGGATTGCTGAAGAAGTTGGCAGTTTTGAAGTTATGTTTTGGATTTTAACTCAGGTAAGAGTTTGGAGGGCAAGAAAATCGGGTGTTTTATATAATTGAAATAAGAGATTTTCCCTAATTCGTTGAGTGAGTCATTATCACCTTTCTCAGTTTAATTCTGCCTTTGATCTAGTAGACTTGACGGAAGACCTCACGATTCGTTGCCACTGGCAACAACTCATTTGGTCAACTGTTGTCTACACTGTTTCATGCATCAATGACGACGATCCAGTTAACGAGTTGTTTGGTATGATAACAACTCGTTCTGTGCTTTTTGGCACCAGCAACTCAATTTCAGATTTTCGATTTTAACTTCAAATTTCCCATCTAAATCACCTGCACACATCAACACATGTAAACACTATATCACATTTACAACTTGGGCTGCCTCCCAAGAAGCTCTTGATTTAACATCGCGCCACGATGCAGGTATTTTGACTACTCATACTTCACCAAAACACCTCCATGGGTTGCCTCCCATGTAGCGCCTGATTTAACGTCGCAGCACAACGCAAGTCCCCAGGTTACTCAGATTTCACCCAGAGCCCAGAGATCCACCAGCTTTAATTCTTCACTTCTCCCCAGATATGCTTTTACACATTGACCGTTAACTTTAAAGTGCTTTCCTTCATGATTTTCCAGTTCAATTTCCCCATGGGAGAATACTTGAGCCACTCGAAAAGGCCCCAACCATTTGGACTTCAACTTTCAAGGAAACAAGTGAAGTCTAGAAATAAATAGCAATACCATGTCACCCGGACTGAACTCTCTCTTCTCAATCTTCCGGTCATGCTGAATTTGCATTCTTAGTTTATAAATTTCAGAACTCTCATAGGCTTTCAAGTGAAATTCATCTAGCTCATTCAACTGATCAAGCCTCATGTTTGCAGCTTCATTCCAATCCAAATTCAGTTTCTTGAGTGCCCACATAGCTTTGTGCTCAAGTTCAACCGGAAGATGACATGCTTTTCCATAAATAAGCTGATATGGAGACATACCTATAGGAGTCTTGAATGCGGTCTGATAAGCCCATAAAGCATCATCTAGATTTCTTTCCCAATCTGTCCGGTTGGCTTTCATCGTCTTTGCCAAGATGGACTTAATCTCCTGGTTTGTGACTTCCACCTGCCCACTAGACTGCGGATGATACGGTGTTGCCACCCTGTGTTTTACTCCATATTTCTCCAATAAAGAGCGAAACAGACAGTTATAGAAGTGTGAACCCCCATCACTAATGATGGCTCTGGGAGTCCCGAATCTGGCAAATATATTTTGCTTCAAGAATGTTGTGACACTCTTCCCTTCATTATTTGGATGCACAACTGCTTCCACCCATTTCGAAACATAGTCAACAACAACAAGTATGTACTTCATCCCATTTGAGCTAACAAATGGGCCCATGAAATCAATGCCCCATACATCAAATAGCTCAATGACTAGGATGAGAGTAAGAGGAAGCTCATGCCTCCGTGATATGCCTCATTGCCTTTGGCATGCATTACACGCCTTTGCAAAATCATGCGCATCCTGGTGAATGGTGGGCCAATAATACCCACATTGCAGAATCTTGTGGGCNATAATACCCACATTGCAGAATCTTGTGGGCTGTGCGAATCCCGCTGTGGTGACCCCTAACAAGGGATGAGTGGCAGGCCTCCAATATGCTCAACATCTTTACCTCGGGCACGCATCTCCGAATAACCCCATCAACCCAGAAAAACTTCTGCACGTCAGACATAAACTTCTTCTTGTGGTGAAAAGATAAGTGCTCCGGTACAACATCACTCACCAGATAATTAGCAAAGTCTGCAAACCATGGGATGAGATCTTGTGAGGCCCCTAAAACCTGCTCGTTTGGGAATGCATCATCTATGTCATGCTCATCTCGAAGTGTTGCATCACGTTCCAATCTTGATAAGTGATCCGCCACTTGGTTTTCAGTCCTTTTCGGTCCTTTAATTCGAACTCGAACTCTTGTAACAGCAGAACTCGTCGAATCAATAGTGGCTTGGCAACCTTCTATGCAATCAGATATCTCAAAGCAGCATGGTCAGTATGGACTTGTCACGACCCAAATGTAGACATGGATCGTAATATGGGACAAGGAACCCCGAGAGGCCCCAAGTCGACCCATGACATGAGCATACATCTAACTTCATTCATAATAAGCGGAAGACTAATCACAAAGCATAGAGGAAACATAAGCATAATCATGACATATCATAACAAACGGAATAACTTAGATATACACAAGCTTAGTACTACACACTGTCTGAAAACCTCTACTACATATGATGGGTTGATTGGACAACACACTCAACTAACCCGAAAAGTAATTGAACATAAAGTAGCATGAATGTCTATCAAACGACCCTTGGAGCATGAGGACTCACCAATAAGCTAAAAGTACACTCTGAGATGATGTAGATATGAGGATGAGCTTGAGAGCCGGAACCTGTAACATAAGATGATACAACATGGAAAGTATGCGGTCATTATGCGGAATGTACCGAGTATGCAAGGTATGTAAAATGGACATTTAAAATATGTAAAAGCTCATAAAACAGCATCATAGTAGGACATCATGCTTGTATCATGAATATCATAACATAACATATCATAAGGCTCAAGGTTTTCAAAACATTTGTAATGCAATTGTAATCATAATCAAAAGAGAAAAGCTTCATTGAACATGACTTGAACCAACATACATAATCATAAACATGCATAAATCATGAAGAACAGTGGGAGATTCTCTTAACTGACATACCCCATATGAGAACACATAAAGCCCGACTTGTAACTCTAGTCGGGAGGGTGTCCATACCTTGCCAAGGGTAGGACCATGAAAGTGTGATATCACCATGAAAAGGGCCAATTGGGCCAGGGACAATCACAAAGAAGGTCCCAACATACCTATGGTGGCACGTAGTTTATGAGATCCAGGCAAAACCTAGGCCTCGAACCTACTCGGTGTTCGGTACTACTCCCAAAACGTATATATAGTGCTCATAGTATAACATGCATGAATTCATTGGCTAGTTAAATCATGATAATCATAAACATTTTTGTACATATATGAACTAGCCATGACATAAGGCCTGTGAGTCGGCCAAAACATAATTCATGAATCATAGGTTTCTTGCATACTTGTAGATCGTACATATAACTTGAAAATCATCAAAACATGGTGGGTAATTCAATAAATTCATATTTCAAATAAGAAATCATGTCGGGCTTGTATGTGTTAGCAATTAAAGCGAAGATCAAAAATTGAATCATCATAGATCATGCTTAAATAGGCTTATTTTATTAGAAATCAAAATCAATAGTTTTATAAGTAAAATTTGATGTAAAAATCTGATCCAAATCCATAAAATATAATGTAGATCATAAATCATAAAGCCCATTAGAAAGTCATTCGAATTTCACAAAAAATTGAATTAAAACCCTATGTGGTTTTTGAATAGATTTTCATAAGTCAATAGAGGATGGGCATGGGTGTGACGGAAACACCCATTCATAACCCTACTTACCTGATGGAGGTTGAATCTTACTCTCCCTTGAATGCCCAAATGAAATTGAAAGAAATTGAAGAAGAAAACCTTGAATCACCCTTTGATCACCTCTCTATCACTCTTATGTTTTCTTGCATGCATGAATGAAGATAGTTTCCCCCTCTAAAACCCACCTTTCATAGGCTAAAACGACGTAGCTTAGGCTTTAGAAACTTAAGAATTATGAAAAGACCCTTACTACTTTCACAGAAAATAACTGACAGGTGGTCCTAACGAACGACCTGATGACTTGTTGCTAAAGGGAATGACTTGTTATGTCGATCGTCAAGTGCACTGCCTTATCTTTTCTCCTGGACTCGTAACGGGTCACTTGAATACTCATTAGGGGTGACCACGACGCATGGTCACCACTCGTTAAGTACACTATCTCATTTCAAAACTTTAGACTCCAAGCCTGCTAACGACTCACCCCACGAACCGTTAAGGCTGACAACGACTCGTGGGGACTCCCGTTAGGTACACTGCCCAACTTTCCTTTTCCCATGAGTGACCAGATGACTCATGAGATGTCCTCACGAGTTGTGAGACGAATTGTCCTGAGGCTGCAAAAAAAATTCCCACTTTTTCCCCTTTTCAACTCTTGGGTCCGATCTTTGAGCTCCCGGGGTATAACTATATTTCCCCCTTGGGAACATTCGTCCTCGAATATTGGAAAGAACACAGAAAAGTAGAGATATGCAATTATCATTATCAAATACTGATCTTTTAAATCAAAAACTAACGGAATGACTACCTACAAAAAGAACTACACAGCCTAAATGAATTAAGGCATCACATACATTTACCATACCATAAAACAAACTTGCGCACATGAACAAACATGAAGCTAAATAGAGTATTAGGGCAACAAATGATACCTCAAACTGAAACTGAGCCAGTAGGGACTAGGTGAGGGTATTTAGCCATCATATCTGCTTTGGCTTCCCATATAGCTCCCTCAACATGCTGATTCCTCCATAATACCTTTACTGAAGCTACTTTCTTGTTCCTCAACCTCCGAACCTAACGATCCAATATTTCAACTAGAACTTCCTTATAACTAAGGCTACCCTTTACACCAACATTGTCCACCAGTATTACTAGAGCTGGATCTCCCAAACATTTCTTCAAAAGCGAGACATGAAACACAGGATGCACGGAAGATAACTCTGAGGGCAAGTCCAACTCATATGCTACCTTACCAACTCTTCTCATAATCCGGTAGGGACCAGCATAAAGGGGACTGAGTTTTCCTTTCATCCCAAACCGCATGACTCCCTTCATGGGAGATACCTTCAGAAATACCCAATCGTCCACCTCGAATTCCAACTCTCTCCTCCTCACATCAGCATATGACTTTTGACGACTCTGAGTGGTTTTCAGCCTGTCCCTTAACAACTGAACTGAACCTATCCCTATCATAGCTACCTCACCAACCTCAAACAATCCAATGGGCGATCTACATATCCACCCTTAGAGAGCCTCGAATGGTGCCATTTGGATACTGGAGTGATAGTTGTTATTGTATGAAAACTCGATCAGGGGCAAGTGATCATCCTAACTACCTTTGAAGTCCATAACACATGCTCTCAACATGTCCTAGAGAGTATGGATTGTTCGTTTCGCTTGACCATCGGTCTATGGATGAAATGTTGCATTGAGCTTAACCTGAGTCCCAAGTCCTTTCTAAAAAGATCGCTAAAACTGGGAGGTAAACTGAGTACCTCAGTCTAAGATGATAGACAAGTGCACTCCATGTAGCCGCATCAACTCTTGGATATACAATTTGGCATAATCATCCGCTGGGTCTTTGGTTTTCACCAGTAGCAAATGTGCAGCCTTGGTCAATATGTCTACCACCACCCAAATTGAATCATAGTGTCGACGAGTACGAGGTAGTCCTGTAATGAAATCCATATTAATTTCTTCCCACTTTCGAGTGGGAATGTAAATTTCCTGAAGTACGCCTCCCAACCTTTAATGTTCAACCTTTGCTGACAGTTTGAGCACTTGGCTACAAATTCTGCAATATTCTTCTTCATGTCATCCCACCAATAGATTTCTCGTAAATCACGATACATCTTGGTGGCACCTGGATGGATAGAATACCTGGATCCATGGGCCTCATGTAATATCCGGCTCCTGAAATCAGCAACATCCGGAACACATAGGTGACCCTGGTACTGAAGCACACCATCTCCTCCTTGGGAGAAAACCTCCTCCTTCTGACTTTGAACAACTTCTTTCAGCTTTACCAAAATCGGATCCTCATCTTGTCTAGCTTTCACATCAGTCACCAAGGACGATTCTGATCTGTTCTGGACAACAACACCGCCATCGGTCGAGTCGACCAACCTAACTCCCAACCTTGCGAGTCGATGGACATCTTTCACCATCGCCTTCTTTCCCTTATCTACATAGGAGACACTCTCCATACAGAGCCTACTAAGTGTGTCCTCTATGACATTAGCCTTACCCGAATGGTAAAGGACACTCATATCGTAGTGCTTGAGTAGATCCTGTCACGCCCCGCCTTGGGGGGTATGACTGGCACCTGGTGCCCTAGAAGGACCTGGACTACTAACTGGTGGGCCGAGGCACATCTGGTGCCTGGCTA